>WBMW01002338.1:150035-168165 GCA_013396635.1 Penelope pileata
TTTTTTTAAAGTATTTTTACCAAGTAAGCAATTTTACACCTAAATTTTCCTTCCTGAACACTTCTTTCTGAGCTGATCTTAATGCTCTGGAGGGATGCAACTCCGACAGCACAGGAGAGCAAAGCGTTCTCCTTCCAGAAGGGATGTGTGTTCCACACCAGCAGGAGCTCTCCTTAGCTGCCCTGGCATCACTGCCCCAGGAAAGCTGCTGGGCACTGCTCATCCCGTCCCACTGATCCCACGCAGGGGAGGAGGGCAGGGATGCAGCAGAGAGCAGCAGCCCCAGCTCCACTGGCTCTGGGCTCATCCCCACCTCCCGGGTGGAACTCGCCTGGCCACACACCTCACCCCTCAGTTCAATGAGCCACAGCCAAGCTCCAGAGAAACACAGCACTTCTTAAAGGCACTGCTGAGGCCAGGGGCTGCAGTGAGTGTTTTGGAGCATGCTGATGGCCTGACCCTGCAGGGTGCCTGCACACAGCGTGGCTCTTCAGACAGCTTCCTCAGCCCTGCAGCCTGTAAGATGGCCGGGAGGTGCTCCTGCCAGCTCCAGAGGAAACCTGCTCTGTCCAGGCCTGCGTTCAGATCACTTTTTCTAATGCACCTCCAGAAATCTGTGCTCTGTCGTTCCTGTGCATGAGGATTCGTAAAGGAATGGAGATTTAATCTACTATTGATTATTGCATTATTAAAAAAAAATAAATAAAATCAAGTCAGTCTCTTTGAAGGACGGGGTAGTTTATTTTAAGAAACTCTTAAGTTTCATAGCAACTCTTAAAAAAAAGTCTTTATTGCTGTTCCCTTTCCCCAACACAAGTCTCATTGCCAGAGATAAACTACTTTTCATTTTGCTGTGCTGCATTACATCCCATCACTCCGTTCTGTGGATGCCCACCACAATCACTGCTATCAGACTGTTCCTACTGCCTCCTGCCTTCTCCTCCCCTCCAACACCAGCTGGGTGAGCTCTGGGTGCTCACAGTGCTTTAGGAGCAGGAAGACAAGGAGTCAGGGTACCAAGCCTGGCCAATCCCAGTGCATTCCTGCAGGCAGAGGGCTGGCAGCAGGCACCTGAGCAAGATCCCATCTGCACACAGACACGTGCAGAATGTGTGCTGGAAGGTGGGGAGAGCCCAAAGCGAGCTGCCAGCCCTGCTGCAAGCTGGGGACGCTCTGCTGCAAAGGCAACCTTTCCCCAGCAGGCAGGCTTGCCTTTTGTGCGCTGCTCACACTTTACGGAATGCATTTTTACAAGCAAACCAATATTAAAACCAGGGTTTTTTGGTAAAACGTGTATTCGGGTTCACATCATAAAAATACACAGGATATGCAACAGTTAGCCTAACGTGGTTGGAACCTTCCCTTTTAGTATGATTTATATTTTGGTATTTTAACTGAAAAAAAGTCTACTTAAAATATAAACACTGCTTCAGCAGAGTTCTTATTTTGCATCTCCTACAGTGAGGCCTCTCCACAGTGGTTTGGGAGAAGGGTGCAGCCGAGATCAAAGCCTTGCTGCTACATTTTCCCACATCACCTGGAGGACCACAAACAGAACTATGCAGATGCAGATTGGTTTACAGAAACCTCATTTAAGGTGAAAAATCCCGTTAGCAAGGATCTCCAGATTCTTAACAGATGTTGTGCTGCAGCCAGCAGCCCCGTGCTATGGTATCCATGTGGCAGAGGGCTGCTCGACATCGCAAAGCAGATGTTGCAGGAGTTGTACCCTGACAAACACTGCTGCCTCCCCCCAGGCACTGCTTGCTGCCTGCGCTCAGCAGAACAGAGCCCGGGCCAGCAGCAGAGCATTGAGCACATCAGGGAGCTGCGTGCAAGCAGCTCTCACCCAGAGCCACCCAAAGGCCAGAGATCAGGAAACCCCACTCCAGATGTCTCCTCCACTTTTATATCTGCAGTTTGGGTGGATGGGATGTTGGAGCCTGCTAACTCCCCACAGCCTGGAACAAGATGGGCTCCTATCCCTCAGCTGGGGGGAGGGCTGCTCAAGAGAACGATCGCAGCCCCCAAATACTCCCACAAAGCCCTTTTCATGCAGCTCCCAACCCTTCACTTAGATAGACAAGGACCTCCTTGAGGTTCTGCAGACTTCAGAACAGCTCTGGTAGTTCTGTCCACCTTTAAGTACATTCGGAAGCTTCCATTTTAAAGCCACAGACACCAAAGTCCAGCAACAGACAACGCATTAACAGCCACGACACCAACCCAGCAGCAGCAACCACCCAGCATCTTCCAAAGAGCTCTCGGCAGCAGCTCACCTCAGCACAAGCAGGTCCTGGCACAGAGAACACACTGCAGGAGGACCCAGAGCTTCTTGCATGGATCAGGATGGACACAATCACACGTTACCAGGACATTCCCTCTCAGGACATTCAGAAGCTCATAGCACAGAGAGGTGGAGAGGAAGAAACAAGCAGAACGAGCACCACAATTGTTTGAAAGCAAGCACGCAAGTAAGCAAACAATCAGAGGTGCTGGGTTAAATGAACCACACCTGGAAATCCTCAGTCAGGTAACTGTTAGCATGTGCTTCCAGTGTTCTGGTAATTAGTCCATGAATAGCTTCTTTCATCCTTTTTTTTTTTTTTAAAAAAAAGATCTTCTCAATTTCAGCATCTTAATTATTTGCCCTCATACTGAATGGTCTCAGTGCAAAGGAACTAAAGGCTTTCTTCCATACCAACAGGTTTTCTCTTTTTTCCTCCTGCAGCATGTAGGGGTTTTATTCCTTTCCAAGAGCAAATACTTACTGGAACGGTGCTGAGATTTTCAGGGATACAAATTTAAGAATAGGTGCTCTGACCAACGGAGACCTGAGTGTATGAGTATGGGTATATGAAATAGGAAAGGGATTATTCTCTCTATTTCATGTATGCATAGTTGGAGGTGAATTTCCCTAATATACGAACATTTGTCTTTGAATATCAGCAACACTCCTGCAGATGGAGGACTCTGCTGCAAAGATGCACAGGAAGCAAGGGGATGAGAACATCTTGGACAAGCTGGAAAGTGTCACTCACGCCCTGATTGTTCTTTTCTTGACATCAGCTCAACACAAACACCCAGGCTCTGTAATTAACTCCCTCTGATGATGAGATGGCTCACCGGCTCCAACAGGCTCCTGGGATTGCCCAGGGCTGAGCACACAGGGCGCTCCATGGGAGCTTGTGTGAGACCCACATATCAGATCCTTCCATTGACTTCCACTGGCCCTGGGGCAGTGTGGGAGGTGCCTGCAGCCAAAGCTCTGAGCCCCACGGGCTGGGGAGGAGAGCTGGAGCCAGCAGCTCTGCTCCTGTCCCAGCGAGAGCAACCCCATGAGTGTGTGCACATGGAGCAGCGATAACATCGGTGCCTCTTCTGAGACAGACTTCAGGCTGGCCTTGGGCCCAGGGATTTTGCAATTCACTTCTGTTCTGCACAAAGCATTGCCTTGAAATATGTTCGCTCCACAGATAAGTGCTTTTCCCTTTATTTCAACATCAGGTACAAACACTTTGCAAGGAACGTGTCCCCTCTCTCCTCCCGGCTCAGCCCCGCATTACCAAGAGCCCTCGGTAAAGCTCTTTTCCATGCTAAATATGCATCCAACCACTGCTAATGAGCTCTGGCCAGCCCGCGAGGAGTTCTGACAGGCCCGTTGGACCGGCGCCAGGCAGAGATGAATGTTTGGCTTGGAGCAGCACAATGCTCTGTTTGTCTCATTGTTACATTGGAAGTGTTAGCAAACTAATGTGACGGGATGTGGACGCATACAGCTGAAAAATGACTGAGAATATAATTCCGTGTCAGCAGTGACTCCTGAAGGATTATTTGTCTCTGGTGACTTTGAGAGAGCTTTTCCTTACGGGCTCAAAATAAAGACAGGTCTGTGTGCGCGAGGAAAGCGATCCATTAGTTTTAGAGCTAGATGTAAGGAGCTGCACTCTGCTCTCGCTTCCTAAGATTTACTTCTAAATCAGCCAGGCACTACCTCAATTCTTCTCTTTTCTTTCCAAAAATCCCTGCAGCTGGCTGCTCGCACAGCCCGGTGAGAGCCTGAACTCTCTGCTCTCTACTGTGAGGATGTGCGAGGATGTCACAGGCATCTGTGAGGCTGTAGATGTGGGATTTGCCAGACTTGGAGCCAATGATGCCCAATAATCGCTGGTACCAGCGCCTCCTGAGCAGAGAATGGACCACAGCCCCAGGGACCACTACCAGATGATGCAGTGTAAGAGAGAACTATCCTCATCGTGCATCTCTTCACTTTTGGCACTCTACTGTACACAAAGACCTGGGGAGCTGGAGACTGTATAAACTGTCATATTTCATAACCATTTTGGGATCTGGCTCCTTTTGATCGATTGCTTCTGGGTCTTTTGTTGTTTGGGGTTTTTCTGTTTGTGTGTTAGTTTTGGAACTGATCTTCATTCTTGTCTCTGCAGCATCATTTTTTCCCTTCACATCAGAAGAAGGATTTTCAAAGAATAGAAATATGGTCAGTCTGGTGTTGTTCTTTCCCATTAGGAAGACGGGGTCGCCCAGGAGTCCATTCAGATTTACTGCCCAATGTTGGGCTTCCCAAGCAGCTCCAGAACTGGACTCTTTTGGCACTGGGAAGGAGGTGGAACCCCGCAGCCATGCCTTCACCCTGTGCATGGAGCCCTCACTGTGGACGATACATCTCTCAGCGTCCAGAATACATAGAAACAGCTGCTCTACATCACACCCAACCTCATAGCCCAGTGTCCCATCTCTGACAGAGTCCTGCAGTGGAGGACGGATCAAGCATTCAGTGAGAACTCCAGTGCTCTGCAGCCCGAAGCTCTCCACCTCTCAAAGCACCACTGTGGTGTTGGGGGAAGATGATGCCATTTTCTTCCAAGCAGCAAAGATGCTGTACAGTGAGCTCCAAAACCTGCTCAGCTGTCACTTTGCTGCAGCTTCACCCACCTACGACTTTACAATTCGCTTTCCGTGTAAAATAAAAACAAACTTTCTTATGTGCTTATGTTAAAAATGTTTGCAGAATTGTGACCTTAATGATAGGGTCCAAATTCCCCACTTAGAAAATGGTTCTCCCACCCCTTAGGCTATTATGTTTTGATTTATATGATAGTAGGGGAGGGTATGTTATATTTTCAGGAGGTATTTATACCCTTGGAGGTGTAGGTATACATATTGCGAGACTCACAAAAGGTGCCTGACTCCCACCGAAAGTCAGGAGGAGCTGAGAGTCTCATTTAAAGCTTTTCAGTAAATCCTACTAAATGCTTATCTATAGCTTTCAGGTCTCATAAACCCTTGTAAATCCAGACCCTGAGAGTAAATGATATTGTTTATGTACAATGTAGGTGGATTACCACTCCTCCCCCAGCTTGGAATTACCAAGTGTTGGTGGACCACCAACCCCAAGGAGCACTGGGCTTCGCTCCGTGTTCATAGCATCGCACAGACACGTCTCCCTGCTTAGCCAAACTCAGTGGGCTGGAGGCAGAAAAGAGACAACCCACAAACATTTATTTGGACCCCTGGTGCAGTGGTACATCTACTAAAGTTTGTTATAAAAGTCATGTAAATAGTCTCTGTAGCGTAAGGCTGGCTTTGCAAATCCTTGTCATTACACCCATGTTTTCAACCACTTGCATGTCAGAAAGAGATGGGCTGGTGCTAAACACAGCCAGTGTGTTGCAGTGACATTCAGCTGTTCAAATCACAGAAATTTTTCAAAAACTTGAGTCTCCTTGTCTTGTCACGGGCTGCTATCAGCTGCAGCTGTTTGGGGACACTGCTGCTGTCGTTGCGTGTTCTGTGGGGACCAGAACAAAGCAGATCCGCTACGATCGCACCAGAAAGGGCCACAAACTTGGAAAAAGACTCCATGAAAAGCATTGTTTCCATTTTGTAAGCCTCTGATCCACTTCTGTGGAGCTTTTCCTTGCTCTCCTAGTGAAGGCTGTATCCCTGGAGCCCCACACAGCTGCTGGAAGTCAGGGCTTGGGTAAGCACTGAAAAAAATGGTATTGTACAGAAAAGATAGTGATGGAAAATTTTAACAGCACCGATTGTTTAGGCTTTCTTTCCTTTTTCAAAATGAAACACTTTTTAAATCAAGCCTTTTTTTCACAGAGAGCTTTGTGAGCACTTTTTTTCACCTGGTTCTAATCTGGACACGATTGCAGCACAAGCAAAGGGCGAGAGCATCCACCGGGGGAGCGCGTCTGGCACAGCACCCCTCGCTGCTCCCACACCACTCCCCAGGTCCTGTAGCCATCACATGGAGCACGGAGTGACATCTCAGAGGGACGTAGCTCCCAGGACAAAGCATCTGCAGCACACTGAGGGCCATAGAGAAAGGCCACGGCTGTCACAAGCAGGTGAGGTGAAGAGCATCACCACCAACCCCAAACCCACAGCATCAGGGGATTTGTTGAGAAGCGCGGGTTGAAAAGTGTGGATGTCCGGGTGAAAACCAGCCCTGAAATTGGGACATTAATCAATGGTACAAACCCCAGAGCCTGGGCCCATAGGAACAAAGTTCAGACCAACCAGCCCCTGTCCCACTGGGCTGCTCCATGCTCCGTGCCACCAGGAGTCCTCCCCAATGCTTATCGAGCTCCATCTTGAAGCAATTTGGGCCCTGAGCAGATGTGATAAGCAGCATAATATGGAGATCAAGGAGCAAAGATGAGGAAAGGCGAAACTAGATTAATGCCGTAGATAGTTTTTGAGTGTAACTAATGCCAAATAGCCGGGGGGCAACATGTCAACAATTTAATAGGGCACAAGGTAAAATAATGTTTTCAAAACAAGCACTTCATTGGATGCTTCCCTTCTGAATCAGATAAAGCATATCACTACAGAGAGATTTGCTTTGATCTGCTCTGTAGCAGAAGGTCAAGGGTGTTTAAACCAGCTATTCAGAGCCCGTGGGTAATGGAATTAAACGGCTCTGATCACGGAGCTCCCTGCGTTCCCCACGTCCCTGGCAGTGCTGCAGGGGCACAGAGCACTGGGGCTGCCCCAGGAGGAGGTAACCCAGGGCAGCTTTCCTGCAGTGCAGACGGTGGAGGTAACAAGCCCAAACTCCGCTGTTTCTAGCACACGAGGAAGCTGTGCGGAGGATTTCGCCCTCATTGACCTCATCTCCATGGGTCACTCCTGGAAAGGGGTCAAAGAAGAAGGGGAAGGATTAAAACATCAGCTCCATGTGTTGTTTCCACACTGCTTGGCTGCTCATCTCCACTTTTCCAAATGTAAAACAGAGGCTGCTCCAGCCTGGACCAGGCCTGGCAGGAGAGGCACAGTGCAGGGCTGCTCCAGGAGATGCCACGTCCCAGCCCAAGGGGCCACGGCATCAGCCCTGCACTGAGCTCAGCAGGGCCCTACCCTGAGCTCATTAACACTGTGCTGCTAATGAGACACTGAGGGCGGGTAGGTCGCTTAGCCCCAGCTCAGGTGCCACCCCAGTGAGGACACTGCCACCCACCCTCGGGGCAGGGCTGCCAGCACCAGCCGTGATCTGTCCCCCAGAATGTTGGGGAGGGTCCCCAGCACGCCTGGCTCCATGCCCTGCCCTCACCCACCTGCTGCAGGCAGCGTGTGCCCTGCAGGGGTGGGATGGGCTCTCCCAGCAGCTGGGCAGGGGTTTGTGCTAACGATTCCCAGCCAGCTCCAGCAGCTGCCAGTCATTGGGGTTGGTCCCCTCTCACGGCACTGTTGTTTGCTCTAAAAGCCAAATGCAGGCATGAATAAAGGCAGGGGGAGGGCAATGTGCTGCCCTTCCCCTTCTCCTGCATCTGCATATCCCTGCTCTATATCCCAAGCAAATCAGACCTGGCAGCTCCTAGGGTTATTCTCCCCCAAATTGTACCCTCCCCAGGCCTGCCCCAGCGAGGCGATGAGGGACGCATCCCAGTGACTGCACAGCACGGAACGGGGCAGCACAGTGTGCACAGAGCCCGAACATCTGTGCTCCTTCGGGGTGCGAGGAGGGGCAGGGGGAGGGCAGGGAGCGCTGCACCCCGTGGTTCTCCAGCTCTTCTCCCCCCAAAAAACACCGGAGAGCAGACACAGACAGCACCCTGCAGCTGCTGTGGGACAACACTTTTCCTGTGGAACGGAGCAGGAGGCTCCAAATGGCTGTTAGGTGGGAGAGGAGGACACAAACGGGGCAGCACCTGGCTGCATCCCTCCTTTGTGCTTTCTGCCCACGAATCTGGGGCTGTGCTCCGTAACTCAGCACTCAGACAAATGCCCGTTTCACCAGTTCCAAGGGTGGGTTTTCTTTAAAGCTTTCATCCTGGCAGGGATGTTTAAGGAGCTAAAAATAGGCAGCAAAGTCATGTGAGAACCTCCGGATGTGAGAAATCACATAAAAGATACGAGCGTGAGCCCTCGTTTCCTTGGAAATAATAGTAGTAGTAATTCTTGGGCGTGAGGCTGTGGTGGTGAGATCCAAAGCTGCCTCGCGTCCCCCCAGGGCCGGGCGCAGGCGGCGGAGTGCTCTGGAGCTGGGGAAGCACCGGGAGCTGGGTGCCACGGTTTTAGAGTCACCATAAAGACCTTAAATCCATCACACTGCCATCACGGCGTGCCATGGCCGCTGGTGTGCCAGCTGCCGACATGAGGTTTTGTTTTGGATGACCAGAAACCAAATTGGGCTGCATCCAAAGGGACAGCGTGATGTTGCTAGGCGATGGCGTCGGGCTGGAAGGAGCCGACAGCCGCACGGTGACAGATGGGTGCAGGACGCAGTGATGAGGTTACCCCATCCTGCACAGGGCACTCGGGCACATTGGTGCTGAGAGCGACTTCAGCTGCAGGGGCTGAGAGGGCTTTGGGTCAGCCTCAGGGCTGGGAGCAGTGCAGCCTCCTCGCGTGGGGAAACAATGTGGGATGGTGGGGGAACACCAGACACAAACAGGGAGCAGCAGGCGCTGAGCTGAGCCCCTCGGCAATCCAGGACCTGGGGCTCAGTGATGCACCCACGGTCACAGCAGAGGCAAACCCCAGTTCTGTGTGTCCCACTGCATGGGCACAGCCCGTAGAACCCCAGGCAGAAAGCAGAGAACCATACAACATTCCGTCATTCTATCAGTGATGTTTTTAAACATACCTCATTTCCCTGCACTTTTTGGGATGAGAGGACAGAGAGGACACAAAGCACAGCCCTGACAGTGCCTAAAAAGCCAAAACTCATTCCTGTGCCAGGGCAGCCCCCAGCACCCCCGCCAGCCCCCAGCCCTCCCCTGCCGCCAGCCCAGTGCCGGGGCCTCCCGCTGCCGAGGGAGCGGCACTCAGCCGCCTCGCAGGATCTTGGCGTGTAGCAGCAATTGGCATGGAGTCATCCTTATCAGCGAGCGCATTAATCTTAATTAGCAGATCGACAGCAACAGTTCCTCCCTGCAGCTCCCCCGAGCTCTCCGCCGCACTGGCAGCCGCGCTGTGCTCGCTGCGGGAGGGACAAATCCTGCCCGGTGCTGGGGTCCTGGAGCACCCCCGGGTCCCCAGCGAGGGGTCCCCTCCCGGCATCCCCAGGGAGTGCTGCTGCCAGCACCTGGGCCTGGGGGGGCTGCAGCCTGAGGTCCCCCACTCCTTTGGCAGGGGATGGATTTCAGAAGCTGCTTTTCAGATGGTGCTCAGTGTTTGCAGCATTGGGCCAAGCTCAGGCAGAGAGGTTCCTTTCAGACATCGACTTCTGAAAGCACTGACCTAAGTGTTTTTCCAGCACAGAGGGGGAAAAACTCATCTCAGCTGAAATACCAGGGCTTTAAAAATTAGTTGCTGTTCATGTGCAGTAGCTCTTGTTATTAAAAACATCATAAAAGTTTTACTGTGCTGACTTAGGGTGCATGTAAAGAATCGAGTTTGTCTTGACAGACCATAAAGGAGCATTTATGACCTATAGGGTGGGTGATTTGCGAGGAAGGGTTTACCCAGCAGCCGGGGGGATGCACTGCAGCACGGCGAGGTGGCCCCTGGGGACGTGCAGCGTGGCAGCGGACCTGGTTGTTCCACAGGGTCACGTGCTGACGGGATGTGGCTGATGGACCTTGATCAGTTTGGGGTCACGAGGGGAAGTGCAGAAAACCTCCCAGTGCTGCAGCTCAGCACTCCCTAGGGCTAAAGCTCTGCAGCGCAGCAGTTGCACTGCTGGGAATTCAGCTGTCTCCTACTGCGAGGTGCTGGGAAAGCATCCCTGGTCCAGGGGTCAGCCCAGAGCCTTTTCCTTCGGCCCTCGGCCTCCAGAGGGATGGAACCAGGTTTGCTGAGCACGTGGCACCCAGATGAAATGGTTTCTTTGGCAACAATGATGAAAGCTCGGAAAAATTTTGCTTCCTCCGGCGCATGACCGCAGCAGCCCAGGTACCGCAGAGGAGCCCTGCACACGGGATGGAAATCACCACCGGGGAGAGGAACCGACACACACTCACCATGGCTGCTGCACGCTCATTTATCTGTTTGGGGTTGGAGTGATTTATGGAGCCCATCGCCCCCGCAGCAGCACGGCCCCGTAACTCAGGGAGCGCTGATTTATGGCTGGCGATGGAGCGGAGCCGCTGCTGCCCAGCACGGGCTGCACTGTGCCACGCTCAGCGACGTGGGCACGTGCGGAAGCGCAGAGCAAGGAAGGAGCCCGAGAGAAACGCTGCCATACAGCACCCAGAGCTGCACAGCAGCCCAGCAGGATCGCAGCAGGCAGCTGACATCCCCCAGGACAGCCACGGTCTTTGCCCCAGACAGACCCCTCCTAGCCCCTGGGCTCCTGCAGAGTGGTAATTGCACCTAATTAAGTCCCTCTGCTTCTGCCTCCCATATGGGGAAGGATCAAAGAGCTCCCAGGACACTGGCAGCTAAGAAGGGCCCCAGGAGAGAGGGACAAACCTTGGTCCCTCCACGTTTGGGGCACTCCACGGCCGCTCCCGGCTCTGTCTGGCACAGCTGTTTCCTGCCTCGCTCCCCACTTCTTCTCACAAAGCACCACTCTTCCCTGCACTGGTTCCCACTCAGAAATGCCCCACAGGATTCAAGGAAGATAAAATTAGCAGCAGTCCCTGGGAACACCAGCGAGCTCTTCAGAAGGTGCTGTAATCACCCAGAGCCCAATTCTGAGCCCTCGGTGGCAGCGAATGGCACTGTTGATCGATGTCCTTCAAAGTAGCACTGAATGAGGTCTCAGCCTCATGATTTCAGGGGATGGAGTCCCTCCTGAGGTTTAGGAGATGTGGGTTTTCCAGATCTATTACATCACCTTCTCCTGGATGGCCTCATTAAAGCAGGGGCCCCTCCCCGCCCCAGTATCGGGCCCCTTCCCCCGGTGGGAATGTTATTTGTGCTGCACAAAGAATTTACCAACTGCCTTTATAGCCCTCCCTGCACTAAATCACACTCCTAATGGATCGCCCGAGGTAAGAGCACCACTGTTTATTGTATTATTTTTTTAAATCCATTTAATGGCAGGGTCACAGGCAGCAGAGCTGCAGGGCTGAGCTCCAGCTCTGGCAGCTCAGGACGTGCTCCCAAATCCTCGCCCTGGGCAGAAGCACGGGCTGCAGCCCCAGGGGAGCGGGTGGGCGAGCAGCAGGTAAGGGGCCCTTGCCATATGCAACCCACACAGCAATAGGGCTTCCACGCTTCTTGAGTTTGGAAGTTTGGTGTTGCTGCTAAGGGAAGCTCTGCCATTTATCCCTGAACAGGAGCCGCTTCACAGGGTGCCCATGGGCTCCTCCATCATCACTCTCACAGGAGCAGCACGGCCCCTTCTTCACCCACAGCTCAGAAATAGAATCATGGAATCATTAAGGCTGGAAAGATCACCAGGATCATCTAAGATGATCAAGTCCAAATCTAAGATTAGACCTCTAAGGTCACAAAGCCCAGCTGTCAGCCCATTCCCACCATGCCCACTGGCCATGTCCCCCTGTGCCATATCTCCACGTTTCTTGGACACCTCCAGGGACGGTGACCCCACCACCTCCCTGGGCAGCCTGTGCCAGTGCCTGACCATTCTTTGCAAGAAGTTTCTCCTCACATCCAACTTGAACATCCCCTGGCACAACATAAGGCCATCACCTCTCATTCCATCGCTGTTACCTGGGAGCAGAGGCCAACCCCACCTGGCTCCAACCTCCTTTCAGGGAGTTGAAGAGAGCGACAAGGTCTCCCCTGAACCTCCTCCAGACTGACCCATCCCATTCTCTCAGCCATTCCCCGCAGCTCTGTGCTCGGACCCTTCACAGCTCCATTGCCCCTCTCCGGACACGCTCCAGGGCTGCCACGTCCTCCTTGTAGCGAGGGGCCCAGCACCGAACGCAGCACTCAGATCACCCAGAGCAGAGACGGGCACGTCCTGGCCATTCTGCTCCAGCCGACAGCATTACAGTTGTCAGTGCACATCCAGGTGAGAAAAAGGAGATCATACTGAAATTCAACCACATTTAACATCAGCTCCAACTTCACAGGTTTCAGGAACGCCAATAGCCCTTGGGCAAACCCAACTTGCACAAGAAGCTGTAAGGCAACATAGAAGTCGTTAATTCGCTGCAAACACACTGTTAATTACTTTTGGGAGAACACTTCCCCTGTCCAGCAGGGCACAGCTCTGTGTCGGGGGCAGATCCCGTTCTGGCACAGAGCACCTCAGCTCCCAGGTGCTCCCCAGGAGCTCAAGCCGCCTCTGGGCTGCTCCAACCCATCCCCGTTACAAAAGCTTTTGATTCATGAAGCCCCTCGGCACGTAAATCCACAGGATTTATAACTTTGCACTGAAGGAAAATGACGATTGGCATCTCTACAGGGCTGGCAAGAGCCAGCAGCGAGCCACAGCCCCAGGGACACATCCTGGGGATGAACAGAAGCTCCATTCATCCCCACTCCCACCTGGGCAACGCCGCGTGGTTCCTGCAGCACGCCAGCCTGCCCCTTACCACGTGCATGCTTTCAGCCCAAGTTCAGCTCCCAAACTCATTTCCCTGCCAGTCTCAAGCAGCTCAGAGGCACTGCAGCTCTCCCCCCCCCCAGCCCCAGGGGCTGCAGCCAATTAATGCTTCCTAAAAGCTGCTGATGCGCTGTTACCAAGTGTGTGAGGGGAATTTCACGGCATTTAAGCGGACGCTGTCAGCATCATCCCACACCTCGCATGGCTCCAACTCACCTGCTGGCAGGGAACAGCTTTCCGAGCAGGGAGAGCTGAGCAATGCAGAGTTTCACACTGAAATGTTCCAGTATGTAACGTGTAGCTTTAATGAAGAGGTGATCTGCGTGCTGGAGCATCCTCTTCTGTGAGGTGGAATGGGTTACACAACTCCCAGTGCTGAAAAAAGAAGTTGGTAAAACAATAGAAACAATAGAAAGTCATGAAACTTTCAGGATCCTCCTGGAAATAACAGACAGTCACGATGGAAGTTTTTTCTTTTTGTATCCAGATAAAGAGGAGAACACAGTATTTATTTCTTCTCTCCTCACCCAGGAAGCATGCTGGTGGCACAGAGGCCAGGCGCTGCCCTGGGATGAGCAATCCCCATTCAAGGAGCACCGGGGGTCCCAGGAGAGACGCGCAGGACGTGCAGAACATGAACACCATTACCTTCCAGCTTCATTCTGGGTGAAGACCAGAGTTACACGCAGTTGCTCTGTACCATCGCAAGCGTCCATGTTATTCCACGGGAGCGTTCCATAAGCAGGATGGGGACACCAGTATGGCTCGAAATGCTTCGAGTTTGGGATTTCTGGGATTTGATACTACCGGTGATTTCTGCGTGCATCTTGCCCTTTGCAGCAAGGCGAACACACCGCAGACGCTCCCAGCATCTTCCTATCAGACAGGTTCAGGCAGGATCAGCACTGGCCTCAACCCCATCTAGAAAAGGGCTCCTTGCAAACACCAAGCACTCATCCATCAAACCCAAACCAACAACTGAGTTGCATCGTGCCGACCAGCAGCAAGGCGAGACAAGGGGAGACACGGACACATGGAAGCTGTCAGACACGGTGCTTCCCAGCAGCATCCCCCCAGCACCCTCACGGCACCGCTGGCAGCTGCCAGCTCTGCTGCCCTGCACGTGGGCACTGCAATAACCACTGCTGGATGGCCCCGTGCCACCCGCGGTGCTCGAGCGGGGCCGCGCTGCGCTGTCACCGAGCGCCCGCTGCTCAGCACAGCCAGCACCTTTCCTGCTGCTTCTTATTCTTGGCACCCAGCGCTTTGACTCGCTTCCAGCTGAGGTTACAAGCATTTAAGAGTCTGTTTGCACAGTGTTTTTTTAACGCGACCTCTGGTTGTAACACACACCTCCCCCAGCACACGCACAAAAACATCCAAATTGCTTGTAGGTTAGTAACTGTCTCATATTCCCGAGGAAAAAAATAAACCACAGCTCTGGAGGAAGATTTTTTTTCTTTCCGTTTTACCTATTGCTTGGTTTCCACATTCCAACTTTGCATTTGGATTCGAGCAGCTGCACCGAATGCCTCCAGCGGGGGAAAAACACCAACCAGAAAGAGCACTGCAATCCCCATCAGCACGTTTCCTAGCAGAAGACCAAACTACCGCTTGAAAATACCAGCTTTTCTACGTAACAAAAATGCAATTAAACCCTCAATTAAGCTGTATTAATTGCACTCGTGGGAGTTTGTTAGCAGGAGACAACTGGAGGAGCTCCCAAGGGCTCTCGCTAAAACCTTGCGGCCACAGCAAGGGGAAAAGAGACTGCTTCAAAGAACGAGGACCCAAACTGTGCAGCCACCACCACAACCCCTCCTGGCCCTGCTGCTCCCAGGGAACGAAGGGGACTCACCGGCAGCACCGCGGGTCGCAGGACACAGGAGCTCCAGCGCTGGCTCGTGGACACGGCCAAGGGCTTCGCTTTTTTCCAAATACCGGCATCTCCCAAAAAAGAGAGCTTTCAGATGGAAGTAAATTTTACTATTTTATTTGTGAAAAAACTACAAGCAGAATTCATAAATAGACATTTCTATTTAAAGCAGGAAAATGATAAAGTGGCTTCTAATAACAGTCGTGCACATGCCAGTAACAGGAATATATTAACATCTTTTATTTGCTAGACAAAGAGCAGTGTCCAATATAAATTTCCCGAAAACATTTAAGACCTGTGAATTTCTGACCAGTTCACAAAACCACCATTGACACTTTAGCATGAAGATTAAAACAAACCTAACAGGACTGTCAGCTCTAAAGACTTTACAGAGCGGAGAAACTTTCAGAAGCGTTATACAAGCTGTCTTTCTGGGCAAATGAAAAATATAGCTCGTATAATACATTAACATAAAAATCCACAAGATAAGATTATGTTTTGACATACTTAAACAAGCATTCTATATTTGTCTCCAACAAACAAAGCTAAGGAAATAATGTAACCATCTTTACACAGTAAATTAAGGTTACAAGTCATACACAAGAACAGAACTGCTTGCGCATTAAAAACTGTTCAGCTCCATTGTCATACTCTAAATGTTGGCTCTTAAAACCATTCGGTTACATACAAGCAAAGGTTATTATATAGTCAGCAATTAATAAATTTTCAATAATTTAAGTTTATGGTAGAGCTTAAAAAAGTAGACTGAGAATGATCTTGGTAAGGCAGGTGAAAACATCTCAGTGGAAATAAATTCACGGAAGCTACCGCCACGTTTTAGGTCTGTCCAATTTGAGACGAGCAAAGTGTTCCAATCAACATAAATAGCCGGTTTGTGTAAAATGCTTTTTTTTAATTCTTCCTTTGCATAACTACGTCAAACTGAGCGAGTCAGGCAAGCTGTGTCGGTGTATGTGTGTGTCTGTGTCGAAGTTGAAACTCGGCGAACGTAACACTGTGCTTTACTTACCTGCTGTCTGTGCCACTGAACACCACCAGCCTGGTCCTTCCTCTAGACTAGTGTTTTGTTGGCTTGGCTGCTCAACACGCTCCCCACCAACAGCAGGGAAACCTAAGGACGCAGAGTGTGAAGGGAATCCCATCTCCAGACACGTGCCCTGGGGGTGCTAACGTCAGAAATCGAGTGTGAAAGTCAAGGCTATCCTTCAAGTCCACAACACAACGGCTACGATGAGGCCGGGTGAGCTCGATGCTTTGCTAGCAGAACTCAACGCAGAACGACAGGTCGCTTGTTCCAAAGAACCCTTCCCACTTATTTATAGCAAGCTGCTTTATCAAAGAGGCACACCCAAAGAAACCGATCTCACTGACTTAATCAGAAGCCTATGAGTAGCTGGTCACTGCGTTAAAGCTTTTTTCAACTATCTAGAGGTCCATCCACTTGAAAAAGAAGCAATTTCCTGGTACACACAACGCTTTTTTTTGCACAAATTCCCAGATTCAACAAAGAATGCAAGCACGTGGCTGACTTGAAGCACCAGGAAGAGCCCCGTGGAAGGGCCGTGCCACGCGCTGACACGCGTTGCTGGATCGCGGGCGGGATGCGCGCAAGCCTAATCGAAAATGGATCATTTATAAAGCAGTGCAAAATATACAAGTTCAGGGGCATCTTCAAAAAATCTCTCTTAAAAAATTATTCCAATACATTTCAGTAAAATAAATAAATATGGCTGACCAGTTTACCCTCCCTGAGACCCTTAAAGGAATAGTAAAAACTGGAAAAGGAATGTCTTTGCAATATCCCACTAACGTTAAAATGTGGATTGAGAAATTCATAGTATTTAAAACTATGTATAATAAATTGTCTTGATGCTCCCAGGAAGCATCTGGTTTCCTTTGGTTCTTTAATAAATACTTCAAAAATGCTTTAAAAAGGTAAAGACAGCCTATACTGCGAACACGAGCAGAATTCAGTTGGGGTGCCCATAGGAACGCGTTCGGGATGAAGCCACCGCCAGGAAGGCACTGCCGCCGCGCGTGCCCCCGGCAGAGGCTGGGGAGGAGCGGCCCCTCCCTGATGTCTGCCACCACGTGAAAGGAACCTATGTCTGCTACTCAGAACCACAGATTGTAAAAGAAATGTTAAACCAGTTGCCTCCGCAAAGAGAAACTCCTCTTGCTGAGCAAATAAGTCACAACGTAACGAGCCGGCACAAAGTTGTCAAAAAGTGGCCCTCCTTCATCACACCCAACAGTTACGCATTGGATGTTGACTAAAGCCACAGCCTCCGTGCCCAAAATTACTGCAAAGCACCCTGGGGCCACTAAACAAAGAAGAAAAGCCAAAGAGGGTGGGTTTTTATTTTTATTTTTTTAAAAAAAAAAGTTGGTTTCACCTCTTCAGCCTAGTGTTTTAGCAGGATAATGCATGGAAGGTAAACTGTAACGCAACACTAACAGGCCAGGAAAAGAAGTTACAGCCTGAATAGCATCAGAGCAGGAAGGAAGGAGATGCTGGTCTTGCTGGCCAGCACGAGAGCTTTCCACTGATCCTGCAGCAGGGGACCAGCAGCACCCCGCTACGCACAACCCTAACGTCCCCGCTGGCCAACGCTGCCCAGCTGCTGCTGAGCACAGCTGGAATCCCAACGGGGCAGCGATCCCGCAGCACGGACGGGACAGGACAGAGCTGATGGTGCCTGACCGCGTGCTGCACCGAGGAACAGCCCCATTGCACTGCTGCCTTGAAACCCACCGAAAACTCCAGTTCTAGAGTAACTCAGTCATTGATGCAGGTCTGGAAAACAGGCAAAATTCATGAAACCTAGGAACACCAAACCTCTGGGGGACTGGCCGCGTGTGCCATAGCGTTACCGCAACGCGTGGATCTGCGGCACACCGACACCAGCCCGGGTTCGAGTGCTTACGTTCTCGTTGGACACAAAGCTCCAAACCACCAAGCTGAGCCACCCTACCTGGAGCAACCCTCTGACTTCACATCCCAAGGTATAAAACTCAAAACCATGTCCAGTACACTTTAGCCACTGCTTAGGGAAGAATGGGGAAGGAACAACTCAAGAGAATGGGTCCCGTCCAGGTTCCAACCTTCAGGGACGCCTTCCACCTACGACCAGTTCCATTTCAGTTTCAGCACTTTCACAGAAGGGGACTGTCCCAGATCTTTAACTGTTCAATGTTTGTTTGTTTTTTTTTCACTTCACAGTGTTTCAAGCACCAGCGTTTCCATGTATTGGTTTCAAATAACCCTTTATATATATTTATTTATATAT
>WBMW01002340.1:0-12001 GCA_013396635.1 Penelope pileata
GCAGTTTGGTGTCCTCTGCAAACTTGCCAAGAGTGCGCTCAGCCGCACTGTCTGTGTCACTGACAAAAATGTTAAATAGTACCATTTCTAATGCAGACCCCTGAGGGACACTGCCCATCAGTGGTCTCCACCTGAATGTTGAGCTGATGACTACAAGATTTATATATTTAGTGTACATTAATCTTACATGTTTTCCCAAACTATGATGTGACATTTGGCATGTGACCCTCTTTTCTGCTGATTGTGTCTTCTTGCTGCTGACTTCGTCTCAGTGTGTGAAAATGATGAGTCATTTTTGCTGAGAAGACATTTTGCTATTTTTCTGATTTCTGATGACCGTCTATTGAGATTTTGCTCTTTTGTAGGTGAAGTGGATGATGTACTGGATTGTGTTTGCCTTTTTTACCACTGCAGAAACACTCACAGACATTGTTCTTTCTTGGTGAGTACCTTGGTAGTGTGTGATGGTTTTGTTTTCATGTTCTTAAGGTAGTGCTAAGAACAAGGTTTCTCTCTTGTGTAGGAGTTGTCAATCCTCATGAAGAGTACGCAGGTTTATAGACACTGTGTGTCTAAGCTGCTGTCTTAACTGTTTCATCTTCTTTGCTTTTGAACAATTAGGAAAAATACACAGCTTCTTTAAGAGAGTCTCATCCATTCATGGCGTAAAATATTTTTGGGAAGCTGTTATGTGAAGTGATAAAGTTTGAGAAATGATTATCTAACAGATACTTGGAAAAAAAAAAGCTGGTAGAAGGCAAGGATCTGTTTTGCTTTGCAAGCCTGTTGTATGGAGGAGCAGATCCAGATGCATGTCTCTTCTCTGAGTGATGTTTTGCGTGATGAAAATGTATTCCACTGCTGGGGACAGAGCGAGGCAGCTTTTAATCCTCTCAGTACTTGTGTCACGCTTGGCAATATTCAAATGGAGGCCTCCAGCAACCACAAATCATCCTTGTGTTTTCAACTGTTCCTTTGGAACAGAGTATTGTAATTTTCTTCATTGCTTAAGGGTTTGTGCCTTACACACATATCTGAAAGAACACAGTCTAGTCAGAGTTGCATCTTTATAAGAAACAAGAAGTGGCTACACGTGCCTTACAAATGTGCTTCACTGTTTTGTCCCTTCCTGCATAAATTTTTGAAAAACAAAGATCTAAAAAGCACGAGAGTTTTGGCTTAAAAATGAACCACTGAAAACAGAAGCCTCTTGGTACTAGCAGAGACAGGAGAAAGTTTGCATTCACTTATTTGAACCTCTGCTGCTCTGTCTTCCCAGAGACTTTACTGACTTGCATGCTGCCTGTTCTTAGCCATCAGCATTAGCAGTGAGAGAGCTCTTGCGATACTTAATTGAAAACTTTGATAAATGGGAGTGAAACTGCTGTAATATTAGCATCCAGTCTTTGAACAAACTGAAGAATGGTGAGAGTAGCTATCAGATTGTAATTTGGTGTGTTTGCAGGGCTGAGAGATGCCCTGTTTATGGAGTTTTCATGGCTATGGATGAAAGACTAAATGAAACTCGAAGAAGGTATGTTCTAGGATTCCAGAGAGGGTTCTGCTATTCTGACCTGTTATATTGATTATTATTATTTTTTTTATGTTTCTGAGTCCTTACCTTTTCTCTACTCTTTCTGCCTATGCTGCTGTCTGCCAGTTATCTCCTCTGTCTCTGTGATGATCTTGATTCCAGTTCTCCATCTTTCTTTCTCTCTCTCTCTTTTTTTTTTCCCCTTCTCTCTTTCTCTCAGGTTTCCCTTTTATTTCGAGTTGAAAATCGCATTTGTGATTTGGCTGCTCTCCCCTTACACCAAGGGCTCCAGTGTCCTCTACAGGAAGTTTGTGCACCCAACGCTCTCCAATAAGGAGAAGGTACTCACTTGTTGTTGGAAGATACTGACGTATCTGGAAGTTGACTGAATTTTGATTCAGCTGTGAATCTCAATGGAAATTCAAATGTGTGAATCATGCTTGTGCTGACATTAGCGAGCATAGAATGATTCTGTCTCTGACAGCGATGTCAGTCTGCAGCCTACTGAAGGCTGTAACGTGGCCAGTATTTTGCCTAATGCTTAGAAAGTGTCTTTGGCTAACCCAGTATCTTCAGCCCTTATACGCACTGTCAGTAGTCAAGTTCTTTTAATTATGATAGCAGCAGCATGTTCTGTAGCCAGGCTGTTTTTTCCCTTTCTCATTGTAAGCAAGTGCTTTGTTTCAGATGTGACAGTTTGGAGATGGTGTTCTTTAAGTTACAGTAGCATTTGGAAGTTTCCTGTAGGTGGCCGGGAAAATACAGTTACGTGATCAATGACAGCTTAAGCTAGAAGCCAGAAAAAAGAAAGTGCCCTGATGAGCTTTGGGTTTTAAAGGTGATAGTGGGGGAGACTTTGATCGTGCTTTTGTTTTTAAGTGGTAGCTAAATGCTGTGTTTGCACCTTGCCTTCTTAGGAAATTGATGAGTACATTACTCAGGCTTGTGACAAAAGCTATGAAACCATGATGCGAGTTGGCAAGAGGGGATTAAACTTGGCTGCCAATGCAGCAGTTACTGCAGCTGCAAAGGTAATGCAACACCTTGTGCTATGAACACAATTGAACTTTCTGTGACATTCTGGAATTTCCCACTGCTTTAGCTTTGTGTGCCAGCAATTAGTTCTGTGGGTCTGCTAGGGAAGCTGGAACTTGTTCAGACTGATCTGCATTACCTTTCCACCAGTATGCCTTGCAGTAAATCCTGTCCTTTGATTTATGGAAAGGGGAGGGAGAGCAGAATGGATTTTGCTCTAATCTCTTCCCTGTGGGTCTTGAGAACGTACTTTTTCCTTTCTCTGTGTGGTGGTGTTTTTTTTGTTTTTGTCTTAGAGTACCACAGGGGGGAATGTGGTACCTTCCCTTTTCTGAACGGTCCCATGTGAGATGATTTTGGTGAAGATGAAGTATCCCCGACCCTAATTTTTATGTCCTCTTAGGGCCAAGGAGTTTTGTCTGAGAAGCTACGAAGTTTCAGCATGCAGGATCTTACTCTGATCCGGGACGAAGACACAGTGCATATGCGAAGCCGTGAGCCACAGCTGCACCCCTCAGGAGGAAGTCTCCTTGAAACTATTGAGGATTCAGGTACAGAATGCCACTGCTGGGCCAGTGTGAGGCCTCATGTGGTAAGCCAGCAGGTGAGGAGAGGATCCCTGGACTTCAGGCACTAGGTCTCAGAAGGGCTACAAGATTGCAAAATATCTGAGAGAAACTATGTTGTTTTCCCTAGTCCCTTCTCAGCTAACGCATCTCTATACTTCTTGGGTTGTCCTTCTTGAGGACTGTTTACATCTCCCTTCCTTAAGAAGGGGCCATTTTAGACTAGATGTCAGCACATCTAGTCTAAAAATCACACCTAGATGTGATTTTTTGAGAGTATGTAAAAAAACCTTTTCTTATTCCTTAGCTTCCTGTTACTCCTCAGGAGAGGAGAGCAGTGTGGCACAGAGACCGAATGGAACCCCATCGGAGACTAGAACAGACCCATCAGATGATGATGCAGGAGACAAACTGCCAAAACGTACCCAAAGCCTCAAAGCTCCTAAGAAAGTGACAAAAGCTGAGGTGAGCTGGCATATAAATTATTTCCAGCACAGGCACCAATTTCTGTGTTTAGTCAGAAGGCTCTGGCTTCCTAGTCTGTGTTTAAAAGCTGTTCATATAAACTTTGTTGGGCAGTTTGCTGCTAGAATCCTACATCAGAGGACTTGCCATCTACTTGCTATACTGGTCTCTAGTTTTTGTGTTTTGATTGCCTATCTCTATCATAAGCCAGGACCTACTGTTGTTTTTGTTTGTGTTGAAGGGTGAGGGCATTAGGTATTCTTAAAGTGTTCAGAATCAGCCTTGATCTTTTTTAAATCTCCAGTATCTACTTCTGTGCTGACCCTTCTACTTTCTTCATTAGCATGGTGGACATGGGCAGGGAGACGAGAGGAATAAAATTTGTTTCCAGTCTTCCTAGTGAGCAAGAAGGAGGATCCAGGGAACTACAGGCCAGTCAGCCTCACCTCTGTCCCTGGAAAGGTGATGGAGCAGCTTGTTCTGGATGCCATCTCCCAGCAATTGGAAGAGAAGAAGGTTATCAGGAGTAGTCAGCATGGATTCACCAAGGGGAAATCATGTTTGACCAACCTGGTAGCCTTCTATGATAACATCACTGGCTGGGTAGATGGGGGGAGAGCAGTGGATGTCATCTACCTTGATTTCAGCAAGGCTTTTGACACTGTCTCCCATGACATCCTGATAGCAAAGATGAGAAAATGCGGGATAGATGAGTGGACAGTGAGGTGGGTTGAGAACTGGCTGACTGGCCGAGCTCAGAGGGTAGTGATCAGCGGCACAGAGTCCAGCTGGAGGCCTGTAACTAGCGGTATTCCCCAGGGGTCGGTGCTGGGTCCGGTCTTGTTCAATACCTTCATCAACGACCTTGATGAGGGGATTGTGTCCACCCTCAGCAAGTTTGCTGATGACACGAAGCTGGGGGGAGTGGCTGACACGCCAGAAGGCTGTGCTGCCATTCAGCAAGACCTGGACAGGCTGGAGAGATGGGCAGAGAGGAACCTGATGAGGTTCAACAAAAGCAAGTGTAGAGTCTTGCACCTGGGGAGGAATAACCGCATGTACCAGTACAGGCTGGGGGATGACCTGCTGGAGAGGAGCTCTACAGAGAGGGACCTGGGGGTCCTGGTAGATGACAGGTTGGCCATGAGCCAGCAGTGTGCCCTGGTGGCTAAGAAGGCCAATGGGATCCTAGGGTGCATTAAAAAGAGTATTGCCAGCAGGTCGAGGGAGGTGATCCTCCCCCTCTACTCTGCCCTGGTCAGGCCTCAGCTGGAGTACTGTATCCAGTTCTGGGCTCCCCTGTATAAGAAAGACAGGGACCTCCTGGAAAGAGTCCAGCGGAGGGCCACAAAGATGATAAAGGGCCTGGAGCATCTCCCCTATGAGGAGAGGCTCAGTAAGCTGGGTCTGTTCAGCCTGGAGAAAAGAAGGCTGAGAGGGGACCTGATCCATGTTTATAAGTATCTTAGTTGCGGGAGGCAAATGGAGGTGGGGAACCTTTTTTCGGTGGTCAGTGGGGACAGGACAAGGGGCAATGGCCTTAAGCTGGAGCACAGGAAGTTCCGCACCAACATGCGGAAGAACTTCTTCACAGTGCGGGTGACGGAGCACTGGAACAGGCTGCCCAGGGAGGTTGTGGAGTCTCCTTCCCTGGAGATATTCAAGACCCGCCTGGATGCCTACCTGTGCAACCTGCAGTAGGGAACCTGCTCTGGCAGGGGGGTTGGACTCGATGATCTCTTGAGGTCCCTTCCAACCCCTGCAATTCTGTGATTCTGTGATTCTGTGAATTCTTAAAGTGACTCAAAACTTGTGAGAAGGCAGTAATGACTATGCAGTTCACTGTGAGTACAGAAATTCCAATAAAGCCCTTTGCAGGCAGATCGTTTTTCATATGTGACCTATTCTTTAGTTCAAATAACTAGTTCAAGATATTTCTACAATTTGAGCCGTGTGGGATGGCCATCAAGAAGCAGGAAAGTTAGTAGCAGTGAGGTGCTATGTCAGTACTGCTTAGGAATGTCGCTATGTCTAATCTTTTGTCAAGACATCTGACTTCAATTTTGCTATCACATTTCCTGTTTTAGAATGTCTTCCTCTACTCGTTGCTATTTGAAGGATATGCTCAGAGTAATTTGGTTATTAACTAGTAACAAATGGAATATTTAAATAGCCTTTTTTGAAATGACAGATAACATGAATAGGGTCATCGTGTTGTAGTTGTTTTGCCCTGTTTTCACGCTTCATCCTTGTCTCTGTTAGACACTTAGGTGTTACAGCAAAGTAATATAAGATAAATCTTTCTTTCTCCTCAGCTTCCAGTAAAAAGTGTGAAAGCCCGTCCTAAGAAGAAACCAGCAGGCTCTCTTGCTTCTGGCGAGTCATCCTAATGAGACCTCCTCTCCACAGCACCTGCCTCTGTCCCAGGATTGGCCTGTCACTTTTGAGTGGAAACTCTCCAAAGGAAGGGAGCTGAGATTAATGTACATAACAGATACTGCTTTGTAGAGCTCATTCTATGGCAAGGGGGGAGGCTGTGGTTCGGAACATGAAATAGAGGATACACATCCTCAAGAATTTTCTTGTTTTCTTCCCCCTCTTGGAGGAAATGCTAATGTGTCTGTACATAACCTGTTGCTTTGGAATTCCCTCTGTATAAGCCTAGCTGGGGAGAATCTTTATTGGGAGAACTCACTAGGGTTAGAGACAACTGTTGCTCAGAAGCTGGAAGAATAATTAGACAATGGAGTTTCTCAGGGTTGGGTGGCTCCCCAGAATGTCTTATTTTGCTCTGGGTATCCTTCTGCAGCTGTGTTGTTAAGAAGTGCCCACAACAATTCATCTTCTTAAGAATGGACCATAGCAACCATGTCTGTCCCCTTCCAGAAGATGACTGAAGTGATATATGATATATGCTGAGTGCTTTTGAACATAAAGAACTTGCTCATGGGAGTAGTGTACCAGATTCTAGATCCTAGTACTGGAAGATGAAGAGCTTGGTTTTTATTTTTCTGCGTGATTAAGTGAGGAAATTATAAAGGTTAGTTATGAAGAAAATGTGCTGTTATATGTACATCTGAAGGAGCAGATACAGATATTCACAGAAGGTGGCTATTGAGAAGGAAAGTTGGGCATCCTTAAAGATTTTGGCGATTTTTGTAAGCTTGAATTTTATTTCAGGTTTTGTTCTTAAGCTTGAATTTTATTTCAGGTTTTGTTGTTCACTTTGTTTCCTGTAAGAGCATCGGAGTGAGAAGAGTCTCATGTAGTGGGAAAAGCAGTTAGGGAGAATGTTGCTTTGCCGTTTGTTGAACTCCATGTCATCATGATGCTTGTTACTACAAAGAAATTCCTTCATTCTAGCAGATTTCTGGGGAAAATCTGACTCCTTATAGTCTGCAGGCATACTTGAGAATTCTAGAAGCCCTTGTCTCTCAGCTGCAGGAGATCTAATTCTCAGGGTACAAGAACTGACAAATAGCTGATATATGAACTGGGCTAATTGCAGAATTCAATTTATGGGGTATAAATAGGAGGAACTAGGGTACACTATTGTGCTTTGTCCTACTCCAGCCCTTGCACAAATTTTCTCTGACCATGAGCCACGCTTATCAGTGTCCTGAGACGAGCAATATGCAATGCTTATGACAGAATTATGTTGTATGTGGGATATGTATCGTGGAAGTGAAACTGCAGAGAAAAGATGAGTAGAGATAAGTAGCGCTCCTGTTGTTGAGGTCTGTAATGGGGGAGCGCTGTCACAGACAGCTCTGGATGCAGGCATTTGTGTTTGCTCATGTCTCTTGCTGTACATTTCTGAAATTATGGTGGATTATTCATAGATCCCGGTATTTTGTTACTGACAACGTATGGAAGCCCTGCCCTAAGATTCCACAAATATTTCTGTCCTAAAGAGTAGCCCTCCAGAAGTTTGTGATGTTGAAGATTGGTAACTGAAATTTTTCTTATTGCCTGTTGTCTTGGTGGCAAATTGTTACGAATTACCTAATTGTGGGGAAAAACAATTAAGTTATATTTACTTTTATTAGTAGGTTTTAAAATTTTAAACCTTGACTGACCATGGTAGAAACTCTTAGCTTATCATAAATGCTTGTCGTGAAATATCCACAAGTTCTTGCCCAGGATCCAGTAGAAAATCTTTGAATTGACTTTGAGATTTGAGTTTGGGGGGGAAAAAAAGTGTTTTGTTCATCTTTAGTTTGTTAGAAGACACTGTATACATGCCTCACCAGTACATGCAAAGGCATGTACTGAAGCAAGAATTCTTTCCATTTCCGGTGGAAATACCTCTCTTTGCTGAATGTGTGGAAGATTCAGTTGTCAGGAATAGTTTCCTAGACTTTTCTATACTAAACAATACAGAACCATCATTCTGTATGCTCAAAATACCTCTGTGATCCTATTTCTATATTATTATTATTTTTTTTAACTAAAAATCTCCATAGCAAATTATTTATCCAAATCGTTGTGAGAGAGTTGATTTGGAGGCCAAGGATTGGTTAGTCTGTCCTTACGCTGATCTTTCTGCCTTTTTCTTGTGCATATGTTGTGATAGTCTTGGATTGCTCAGTTTGCGTACAGTGACTTTCCAGAATGCTTTCTAGAATCAGTTCATCTGGAGTAACTCCTCCTGCTTTTAATCACAAGAAGAATTTCTGAAGACACAATTTTGACATTTGTATTTGCCTTTGTCCTCCTGAACTGGATTCTTTACCAGATATCTTTTACTTAGCATTGATGCTTGATGTCATAGCCTTTGGGTAAGCATGAGTCAATCTTGCCCTGACCTTTTGTACAAAGAAATTTTTTTTTTTTTCAAATTGAGAATCTGGATTAGTCAGGGACTACAAAGAGCATGTGATATAAGCTGATGATATTAGGCAGCAGACCTTACCCAGAGCATGAAAATGTCTTAGTATGGACACTATTTTCTTCTTCCAGTACACATGTGACTGCTATATTTTGCTCTGCTTAATCAAAGCCTCTGCAGATCTGCCACCACCCTTAGTGAGTTCCTAGATATAGTTCTGCATTGGATGGCATGGTCTTGCATAGAAATTCTCTTGTTAATGAGAATGCTGAATGTGCTGTTTTGATAAAATACTTTTATCAGCTATTGTTCAGTGTTTTCAGCAGAAAATGCTGGAATATAGTTTCTATGCTGTATCTTCTATGAGCTTGATTGTGCAGTTAAGCAAATAGTTAAATGCGTACCTAGAAGCCACTGTGTTCAGTAAGTGTTTATACCCCTTTCCGGATGTCTGGACACAGAGACAAACACAGAAAGAGAACCTTGAAATTCCAGAAATTGATACTTCTGAGTTTTATTTCTCCTTTGCCATCTTAATCAGAAGGAAATATGTGCCTTAGGGAGGGAAATGAGGGTGATTATGGAACACACTGCCGGTTCTCTGGCTGCACAGAGCATCGTAGCAAGGAGGCTTGCGTGTTAACTGCATAGTGTCGGTGAGCCTGAGAGCAGCTGTTGAACTGAACTGAATTTTCCTATCTGTCTTCCAAACTTGCATACAATTCTAGAAGGTATGGATTATTGCCTAAGAGAGAAATCTGAAAAAGGAAAAAAAATTCTCATCTTTCTTTCTGATAGAGACACTATATTGATATATTACTCTGCTGTTTGCTGGGGAGATGCTGGATCACATTCCTCTATGTAGCTGTTCAGTATTACAGGTGTTCTTAGATTCCCATTGGGAATTTGTAACCTGCCACCAGGCTGAAGCATCTTGTGCTGCTCTCTGAGTTGGCCTATAAAGGCATGTGGAAAACTTGCACAATATTCTGAGTTTGTGTGAGCTCATAGAAAGGTTGAGGTTGGAAGGGGATCTCTGGAGGTCATCTGGTCCAGTTGGCCTGCTCAAGCAGAGCTACCTAGGGCTGGTTGCCCAGGAGGTCCTGTGTTGTATGTGGTCTGGATTTAATGTTTGATTTAATGTTTGAATTTAGTGTTTTGATATATGTTTAAATGCGTATGCAGTATGAGGATATACTTCAGCGTTACTGAGGAGAGGATTGGAGAAGGGTCACCTTTCAGCTGGAATGCAGCACTATTAGGAGATGCTGTAAACAACTCAGTTTTATGTTATTTCTAGGTATTATTATGAAGCCTAGAGGCTTCAGAAGAGAAGAGATCTTAAGTCTGCAGAGTAGCTTGTGGGAACGATTGGTTTGAATGGTAAATGAAGACAGTAAACTTGCAGAGCAGCTAAGAACCTGTCCTGTGAGATAGGTGGGGTAGAAAATGAGCTATGTGCAGTACAGATTTGTCCAGGAAATACTGCTGATTTTGTTCTGAGCCTCTAACTATACTTCAGCTCTGCACCCTACAGATTAGAGCCTGGTTTCTCTCTTATGGAACCTCCATCTCTGTTTTACCTTTCTAAGTTGGGCTTGATCTACGTGTGTTTAGATTCTTTAACCTTTCATTGCTTCAGAACACTGAAGTGAATTTTTCCTCGGTGGTCAGCTGGTCTGCAGGGAGTACCTGATAAACGTCTGGTACCTCCCAGCACTTTGTTATAGATGTCTTATGCTGGGGAAGCACCAGCAGGGAGCCCCAGAGTATGAGTTCGTTTGGGAAATCGAATGCACAAAGCGTACATTTTGGATGAACTAAATGCTGGATTTTGCTGCGCTATGTACCAGCTATCTGTAGAATCCCAAAGTTTGATGTCAGAATTGCCAGTGTGCTGTTTGTAAAGAAAAACTGCAATCAAAATGGCATGAAATGAAGAGAAACGGTGATTAGCATGCTTTTTGTTTTAGCTGCTTCTTTTCCTAAAATTTTTCTATAAACACATTGTAAGTAAACCATTCCTTCCTTGCCATGTTTCTCAGCTCCTATCTGTTCATGACCTGGCTATATTTATTTTCTTTTTTTTAAGCAGAGAGCTACCTCCATTATGTTAACTGTGGAGAAGCAAAAATAAGCCATCTTTAAGAACTGAAATGTAACCTTTTTTTCATTGTTTAATCCTATGATCTAGAACCATACAATGACTTGCATGGCAAGACGTAAGGCTGGACCCCAAGTGGAACCTGAGCATCTTTTACCAATAACTTAATGTGATGTATTTCTCTGTTCTTGCAGAAGGTTCTGGCTGAAATATGCTTACTATAGACCCTTTGGACAAGAGCATTCCGCATTTAACCGAATTAATATTAGAAGTAACATTTGTGAGAAGACTGCAAAAGAGAATGTACTCTGATGAGCAAGAGAGACTGTATCTAATATGTTTGTCGCAACAGTTGAATTGCAGTGCTGTACTGACTCATCAAAGATGAGAAATTTAGTCATGGCCTTTGCAGCAGGTCAGGGAGGATAGCTGGGCTGAATGTCAAACAGCTGTAGGCAGTACTGTCAGAGTATGTTTCATAGCGGTGTTGTAGGAATAATAATTTGGGTTCACGTAAGTTAATACGAAGTAGTCAATCTAAGAAAATACAGTCTGCTTTTTTGCCTTGTTTCTTGTCAAGGAATATTAGCCTTATTCTTCCATGCAAATGAGCCGTGAGTAGGTATCTCTGTTGTATGGATTCAAACAAGATGGGCAATTTCAACATCTCTAAAGAATTTTTTTTTCTTTTTTCCCCTTCACCTATTCAGCCAAACACAAAAATAAAATAAAATGAAAATAAAAATAAAAAATTAAATAGTTTTTATTGCTTTGATAACAGCAGGATAAGAAAAGTTTTTTGCTTATTATCCAGAGTTTGGACAAAATATTGTACTGCCACACTGGAGATAGGTCTAAAGCGTGCTTACGCTGTCAAGGGTGGGAGATATTTCTTTTGGAGCTTTGTCGGAAATGCCTCTTTGGCACACAGATCGTGTGTGTTTAAAATGCATTGAAAAATGTTCCCAAATGGAGAGTAAAAAGCACTTTTTCTCATGTGTAGTTTCACAGAATCACAGAATTGCAGGGGTTGGAAGGGACCTCGAGAGATCATCGAGTCCAACCCCCCTGCCAGAGCAGGTTCCCTACTGCAGGTTGCACAGGTAGGCGTCCAGGCGGGTCTTGAATATCTCCAGGGAAGGAGACTCCACAACCTCCCTGGGCAGCCTGTTCCAGTGCTCCGTCACCCGCACCGTGAAGAAGTTCTTCCGCATGTTGGTGCGGAACTTCCTGTGCTCCAGCTTAAGGCCATTGCCCCTTGTCCTGTCCCCACTGACCACCGAAAAGAGGTTCCCCACGTCCATATGCCTCCTGCAACTAAGATACTTATAAACATGGATCAGGTCCCCTCTCAGCCTTCTTTTCTCCAGGTTGAACAGACCCAGCTTACTGAGCCTCTCCTCATAGGGGAGATGCTCCAGGCCCTTTATCATCTTTGTGGCCCTCCGCTGGACTCTTTCCAGGAG
>WBMW01002340.1:12194-36318 GCA_013396635.1 Penelope pileata
ATCTTTGCTATCAGGATGTCATGGGAGACAGTGTCAAAAGCCTTGCTGAAATCAAGGTAGATGACATCCACTGCTCTCCCCCCATCTACCCAGCCAGTGATGTTATCATAGAAGGCTACCAGGTTTATCTCATTTGCTTGTAACTTGAGTGAGGTAACCAGGATTTTTGCCTGGCCGTGTAGCAGAATTGGCAAGTGTAACTGTTTTGTGGATTCTATATTCATGGCAGTGGGCATCAGAAGTATATAAATGAGCACTAAAAGATTTCTACCACCCAGCTGGCACATTTCAGGAGAGGTAAGTTAGACTGAAGTATGAACATCTTAATTTTTTGTTATAGTTTTCTCTCCAAACTGTGCCAGGACTGTGAGAACAAAACGATTCCTCCCTAACAAATTAACTAGCTTTCAGGTGTGAATGAAAGCTAGTACAATAGCCTCTGTGGGAGCAGTTCCTTTAAATAGACAGTGTTTATTTTTTCAACGATATTTTTACCATCTGAAGTCAGTGTTTTACCAAATGTCATGTTTTTGTGTAGCTTGTCATTTCTGCATGTGCACTTGACTGTCTGCAGTAAGGGATCTGGGGGTTCTGGCTGACACAGGTTGAACACAAGTCAGCAGTGTGCCCTGGCAACCAAAAGGGCAACCATGCTCTGGGCCAATATAAGGAGGATACAAAACTCCAGCGAAGGGCAACAAAGATGATGAAGGGTCTAGAGTGCAAGATGTATAAGGAGTGGATGAGGTAATTTTGTTTGTTCAGCTCAGAGGAGACTGAGGGGAGGAGGCCTCATGGCAGCTTACCACCTTCTCAGAAGGGGAGTGGAGGGGCAGCACTGAGTTCTGCTCTGCTGGCAGCGACAGGGCCTGAGTGACTGCACAGAGCTGTCAGGGGAGGGTCAGGTGGAGGTGAGGAAAGGCTCTGCACCAGAGGGCAGTGGGCACGGCCCCACACTGCTGGAGATCAAGAAGCATTTGGACAACATTCTCAGGAGTAGGGTTTGATTTTTCAATGGTCCTGTATGGGGCCAGGAGTTGGACTCGATGGTCCTTGTGGGTCCCTTCCAAATCGTGATATTCTGTAGTTCTACTGTGTGAATATCCTAGAGCAATTTTCACTGGAGTGCAAGTTTCTTTGGCTGTAAATTTTCAAAAATGCCCATTGCAGGCTGAGCAAAAGTGTCAAAACCAGATAAAATTGTATGGAATACCAGAGGAACCTAGCCTAACGGGGATCAGAGAGGACTGACTTCAGAGAATGTTTCTCATTATTCATTCTTACTAGTTGATTCCGACTGCTTCTTGGAGCTTTCAGGAGCAGGGTATAGGCAACACTGCACAGAGTGCTCTAAGGCAAAGTTTTGTTCAGCGTGCAGGTCAGCACCCAGAATGCTGTGCTGCCAAGCCTTAACTAGAATCTCGAATTAATAGTGATCGCCACATCTTAGTAGTAAAGTGTAGAAACGGAAGATTCTACTGGTAAGTTATAAAGTCAGAAAAGTGGTTGTGTGATGATACAACTTGGAGAGCGGCAGCAACTTACCTTGAAAAATGATGACAAAAATATGCAATGAGGATTTAAGATAGAGGATTGAACAGTTCATTTTACAATCGATAAAACGCTAGAAAGCATCAGGATTCAGTTAATAAGTGGAAAAATTGGCAGTGATGTATGTGTTTTCTTTGTTGGATATTTTATGCCATCATGTGCTTCACATAGTTCCAGATTTTACAGGTTAGGTATCATTTTTATGTATAAGGAAATTTTTTATCTTAAGTAATGCTTAGTGACTTACCAAAAAGAAAGCAAGTTGAAATTTTTTGATGACTTTCTAAAATTAGAAGTAAACTACGCAGATCCTCAAGTCTTATTTTGCATTCGTGGTGCTGCCTTTCGGGGAAGTCACTGAGGTGATGGACTCCTCACTTCTAACTGCCTTTATGTTATTTCTCAAATGTTGTGAATGTCACAAGTAGGTGAAACTTTTTTTTTCTGTGCATGTGACCATTAATTCGTGTCTAGTTTCAATTCAGACATGCTGAGTTGTCTGTGAGCTAGTGTTGGTTGAATGAGAGTCCGGAGAGAAAATGGAGGAGCTGAGATGAATCTAGCCAGGTGAAGGTCACTGAAGAACCTTCCTTGAAGTATGCACATTAAAGACCAAGTAGTAACGCTTGTTTCTGATGCAGCATTTTCATGCTCAAGTTCCAGTTAACATAGTGCTGATCTGAAGGCATTTAATTCACAGGGTTGCGAATTGCTTTTTGCCCACCAGAGGGCACGATGCAACATAAAATCACTGAAAATGAGCGCAGAGACCTGCCCGATAGCGGTTGGATTGTGACGGGCTGAACGTTGCATTTCCTATTTATGGGAGTGAACGTTCTGCTTAGAAAGAAAGGACAGAAATAAGTAAAATCAATAACAAAAATGGAGCTTTAATGGAGAAATATGGTATCACAGCATTGGTAGAGTTGGAAGGGACCTTTAAAAATCATCTAGTCCCACTCTGCACTGTACAGGGACACCTACAGCTCCATCTGGCTGCTCAGAGCCCCCCCAGCCTGACCTTGAATGTCCCCCGGGACGGAGCTTCCACTGCCTCTCTGGGCAGCCTGTGCCAGTGCCTCACCACCCTTACTGTAAAAAACCGTTTCCTAAAATCCAAGATAAATCTCCCTTCTTTTAGATTGAAACCATTCTCCCTTGTCCTATCACCCCAGATCTTTCTAAAGAGTCTCTCCCCCTCTTTCTTGTAGCCCCCCCCTTTAGATAGCGACAGGCTGCTATCAGGTCGCCTCGGAGCCTTCTCTTCTCCAGGCTGCACAGCCCCAGCTCTCAGCCTGTCCACACAGGGGAGGTGCTCCATCCCTTGGACCACTTTTGTGGCCCTCCTCTGGACGTGCTCCATCAGGTCCATATCTCTCTGTGCTGAGGACTCCACCTCTGGATGCAGTGCTCCGAGTGAGGTCTCAGTGTGAGAAATATCTCAAATAATTTTCAGGGACAGGATCTCTGATGAAAGTAAAATTAATTTTTTTATTTTGCAATTGCAATGGCGGGCGTCCTGCCAAACAGGAGTGCGCCTGCAGAAACAGTTTCACATCTTTTATTCCCTATTACCCGACGCCCCCCTTCCTCCCCTGGTTCCTCATTGGCTGAGTACTTCAGGTTCACAGTCTACCCGACGCTAACTAAAGATAGATAATGATTAAATAGACATGGATACTGCTAATATATTGCTGACCATTAACTTCTCTTCTCTGGTTTTCATCCTTTTTCTTTCTTTGTGTCTGTCTTTCAACTTTCACTAATTTACGATTCTGCTGCTTAATACCTGCAGCCATCAATTTTTCACTAGTTTGTTTAACTATTGTCCATTCATGCTACAAGGCCAATCCTCCTTAGCAGCTGTACTCTTATCAGTCTCCAAGACTGGTCCTCCCTAGCAGCTGCACACGTTATCTTTAAGGCCGATCCTCCCTACTTGCTGCATTCCTTATCTTTGTAGCCTTCAAGGTTGATTCTCCCTTGTAACTGTGCTCAGCTTCAACATACCACAATATACATTACTTTGTTATTAAGACAAAAGCAACAATATATTTTCGTACTTATTTTATTAGTCCTGATACAAGAACAATACACTTTACCTATTTTATTAGTCATAGTGCAAAAACAACGTTCTATTCCCACATGAGCACAGAGCAGAGGGGCAGGATTCCCTCCCTCACCTTGCTGGCCATGCTGCTGTTGCTGCAGCCCAGGTTGGCTTTCTGGGCTGCGAGGGCACACGGCTGGCTGGCTCCTGTCCATCTGCCATCCACCAGTACCCTCAGGTCCTTTTCAGGAGGGCTGTGCTCTGTCCTTTCATCCTCCAGCTTGTAGTGATGGTGGGGTTTTGAAGTAGTATGAAGTAATGCTGCAGTTAGCCCCTACCTAAAAAGGCCATTTAAGCTTGATGGGCTTTTTAATTTAAATATTTTCTATTGAGGCTTATGGAGACAAGAGTGTTAAACAAGAACTGTCCTCAAATCTTTTAATTGCCCATTCAGAACAATTTTTAGCTTGTGAAACAGCTCTGTAAATGGTAGTGTTTGTAACTATTTTTGTTTCTTTTGCAATTAAACAATTTATTTTCATGTAACTCCGTAGTGTCGCCCTAATTTATACTTTGAATTTTGTAGTATTTCCAGTAGAATTTCCTGGTAAGAATCAGTAGTTTCTTTGAGTTTTAATTTATATTTTGTGAAAGTAGAAGTAACTTTAATCTAAAAATACAGATGAATCTAATGGTTACTATGGTGACTTGTGACCATGGCAACAGAGAGGCAGCACTCTGAAGAACTGATAGAGGTTAAGGTTTTTTGTTTGTTTGTTTTAAGTCAACCTAATTAATAGCACAAGCATTTCAGGAAAAGCACTGACTTCTTTATTTCTTAACCATATCGGATTGCGTTAATTTAAGGGATTTTGACAGTCTCCCGTAAGATCATTGTAGAAAAGCTGATAAGCCATGAACTGAGTGAGTAGACAGTGAGTGAGGTGGATCAAAAATGGAATGACTGAGCCCGGAGGGTGTTGATCAGTGGTGCAAAATCTAGTTGGAAGCAAGTCAGAAGTGGCGTTTCCCCAGGGGTCAGTACTGGGTCCAGTCCTGATAATAGAATAGTATCATGGAATCATATTAACAGTCTGGATGATGGGGCAGAGCATACCCTCAGCAAGTTTGCAGGTGACACAAAACTGCTCCCAGTGGCTGATACACCAGCAGGTTGTGCAGGAAGCAGCAGGAGGTATATAGAATATTTAATCTTCCATCTCAAAATATGTAGGAATCCTAATAGAGACATAGCAAAATGACATACAATCTTTGTGATTTTGTGAAAGAAGGATTTTCTTACCTGCTGCATCGTAGATACAAGCTTAGACTGAAGAAAGGTCAAGGGTGTATCAGGAAGTTGCTGTAGGAAAGAAGAGTTTAGAACAGGGTTGGAGACTTTATTGTCAAATGTGTAACGCAGGTTCTGTTCCATTTTTCCATCATAAGATCAAAGAGTTAAACAACATAGTGCTTTCAGATTTGTGTTAAGTTTCAACTGCTCTGAAGCACCCGATACCCCGAGAACCTGTATAGCATTATAGGAAGCAATAATGATTTAAAGAGTGATATTTATAGGAAATACTAATATATTATTAAAGGAGGTCGGAATGGGCTCTGATGACTAAATCTTGTATATAGTGAATGGCTCTCTGCTAGCATAGAGATCATGTAAAGGCTCTATACTAGCTAGCAACACTCAGCCTAACTTTTATAGGGAAATACACTACAGATGAGTCTAGTCAAAGCCACACTGCAGAATTTTTCAAGCTTTCTCTTTTTCCAGGGCCTTGTTGGGGAATCTGAAAACTGAAATTACAGCATGGCTGTCATCACTTGCTAGTTTAGGGCATGTCTTGAATTGGATAGAATCTAATCTTCATTTAAAATCTAAGATTTGTAAAAGCTACCTGTTCTGACTGATTTGTGTTTGCCACAGGAATGCTGCAGGTGATCACTGGAGTCACTGTGGTGCTCATTCCATGTGATGGCCAGTGGGCAGTGTGGAATTAACACATATTGGAAAAGCTTCTTCCTGACACTGTCATCTTTTTACCCATGTTCTAAAGCATTGTGGTGGTTAATGACTGCGGTGGTGGTGGTGGTGGTTTTTTTAATGATAGAGGGAGGTTTTTGGTCATTTGGTCAATTTGCTGCAATCTAATGACAGCAGGGGTTGGAACTAGATGGTCTTTAAGGTCCCTTCCAGCCCAAGCCATTGTATGATTCTATGAAATGCAGAAACCCTAAGGCATCAAGATCTTGTGTCGTACTTGCTTTCTTACTTAGACTCTTTCAAGGTGTTTTGTTTCTTTTTAACATTCTCTTTTGAGAAGAATGTTAAAGAAAACTGTGTATTATCTCTTTGATATCTTGTTCTTCTGTTCTCTTTTTTTTTCCCATCCTGTTACGGACTTGTTATTTTCCTTTCTTTTCTCCCCGAGTACAGTACAAAAGGGTTTTTTTTTGGTGTCGATGTGCTTTCATTCCAGAGAGTAGTAACTAATCCTTAGTTAACTTGGTTATTCTGCTAGAAGCAGCTTCCCTAGTCAAGTCCCCCTCTCTGGCATAAGGGTCATGAATCTGTAAAGACAGCTCTTCTGCTGGGGTTAAAGTCTTCAGAACACTTGTTATATTGTATTTGTTCAGGCTGTGTTCATTCCCTGAAGACTGTAGCAGCTGACAAGACAAAAAGGCATCATCAAAGACTAAATTTTTGAATATTACATATTGCTAATGTTTTAGGTGGGTCCCTTTTGTAAGCAGTGGTCCAAGCACAAGTATGTGGTGGCACTGCTAGATGAACATTGCTTTGGTAGAGACTTAGTTATTGATTTGATTTGGGGGAAGAGAAGGAGATTCCAGAGGAGATTTACTCACTTCTCACTTGTAATTTATTTTGTCAGATGAATGTCTCAGATAACTACTTGAAAATTTTTATCTGTCATTAGAATAGGTTTGCAGACTTACAAACTTGCAGGTATGCCTTTTTGTTCTTTGCTGTTGGGCTTACATAGTTCTTTTTTTTTTTTCCTTTTTTTTTTTTCCCTTGCCCTCCTCCTTTCCACCCCTCAAGTTTCTTCTTCCTATGCTTGTGAATGTTTATCTCTAAAAGACTGGTGTTTTGTTGTCTTCTCAAACTTTTGTCCTAAATTATTTTACTTCCATGTCCTTCATTTGTGTTTTCTGCCTTTTCCCCTCCATTGTTGAATGATGATACGAAAATTAATACAAAGCCCTACCATTTCTGCTATCTAAAAATCAAGGCAAATCTTAAAAATCTTAGGAATCTGGTCTGTTTCCTCATTTAGATGTTGCCTCTTAATAATTAGGTTGTGTCCTCTTTCTAGCAGTTAACTAAGGACTTTGATTCAAAACACAGCTGTGTTCTGTTGGCATCTTTCTACTTTGTGTTTTGGATAGTACAGAGGTCCTGAGCCGAGGGACTGTCTGTGGCTGGAACTTAACAACTGTGTTAATGGAATGGCTGAGTATCTGTTTTCGATTGAGTTGAAATCCATTTTAGCTGAAATTCAGCCTTGCCCTCCTCTCCCACCCCTGAAGTGCATCTTTCCTTTGGGGCTCCTGTGTAGCTGAAGCCTTTCTCTTCAACAATACCCCTCGCTGTTGAATTTTCCTGCTGATAGGAATGTCAGACATGCTAGCCTTCTGCCTGTGTGGGTATCTCCATGGAGGAGGCAGATTGCTCCTGCTTCTGTTTTAGCCAGCTCAGAGGTGAAATTCAGCTTCTCACAGCTGGGGTTTGGAAACATGTATGTATTTGCCTGTATTTATGGGCATATGGAAATTATGTGGTTGTTTTGCACTTTGCACGAGGGCTGCTCCGCAAGTAACGCTTCCTGTTTTATGATCTTGGCCCATGATGTCAGAGGCAGATGTTGGTGGGATGGCAGCAGAGGCTGAACCTTCCCCCAGTGTTCTGTTACATTTTATTGCCGTGCGACAGATGGCAGCAGAGGGACACTCTGACACAATGGCATCTGCCATGGGGTATGTATGGAGCAAAGGTGTGGAATTGCATTCCTCCGTGTAGGAAAAATGCACCCATTTGTATTCATTGACGCTGCTGAATGTTTCTGGAGCCCAAACAGTGGATGTGAGCACAGTGGGGGGCGGTGGTGCGCTTCAGCTGTGGCGACAGTGGTGTCACCTCTGCTGCTCCAGGCTGAGTGAGTGTGGCATGCAGGCTCTGGTTCATCGCTGGCAACAATGCACAGCTAATGGTAGCGACTGTGTTGAAAAACAGCATTTTGTAGCTGAGAATTTGCTCTGTCAAATAGTGTGATTGTGCTCATTGTAGCTGTTCGAGTTTCCATGGAAATAAATAGGAGGCCTTGCTGACAGCTCTTGAATTTCACCCTCTTCTTTCGCAGTGAACTTTAGAGTTGTTAACGGCTCAGAGGTGATTGGCAAATAGCTTAGTCTGCTAGCACAGAAAAGGAAATTATCTTTGTGGATGCCAGCGATTATTATCTGATCAGAAGCATTGTCTTGATGGAGAGTACGAATACCTGTCCTGAGCTAGCATGTTCTTTTCCAGCAGTTGGAGAGGGCATAATCTGTGTTCTTGCTGCTAACATCTAGAAACTCTTGCAGTAGTTTAGTTTCTAAATCATAAATGTCGTTTAGCTACGTAAATGAAAACAAGGTTACAAACCACTGGAGGGACTTGAGTGTGATGTATTTGTGTTCCTGTCTTTGATTTGACATGTGAAACCAAATCTCCTTTCTACTGGACCATGCTGCAGATGATGATAAATGAAACGCTAAGTTAGCTTCATTTTAAAGGCTCTTAGTTCTGTGTCTACAAGCAGTATTGTCAGGGAGTACAATGGTATATCCACGATGTTCCAGTCATAAAATACAAGTATTCAGTGTATGAATAGTTACATTTCATATAATTGTACCCCCACCCTTTGGCTGGTTTTTTTTCCTAATCTGTTTTGTTTTGCTTGAAAAGATTTTCTTAGATGTTGTTAAGTGGGTGAAGACCTTCTTGAAATGGGTACATCTAAAGAAAGGGGTCAGAGATTCTGCAGAAGAAACAATTATTTCAGGGAAAGCTTGTGTAAACAATCCAGGCAGCTCTTGCGCATGTTTGCATGTTAGTGAATTGCAGGTGGAGGAGGTCAAAACTTCCAATGACTTAGCATCAAAGAAATATTGTAAACTCCAATAAAGCTGGACCAGTGAAGCCTGAAGCAAATAAACAAAGCTTTTTAGTTACAATTTTATTTTCCTAATGAGAATAAATCCTTCAGCGCATAAACTAAAGAACTGATTATATGTATGAAAACACTTGATAGACAATATATGCACAATGTGATTCCTATATGAATACAAACATGCTGTTACTATGGAGCTTCTGTCATTGTCATAGTAAAACACTGCAAAAGCTACCAGAATTCATCTTGCAGACAAAGGAAAAAAGTCATAACCTTTATTGATTTCTACAGAATTCATTAAATCTGTGTTCTAGCAGTGAATTAGGAGATACGGTCCCATCAAAGTAATTCAGATTGTTTTCAGAAAGTGAGCTGACTCGTATGCCAGGATTTATGATCCATTTCCATGCAGCAAAAGACAGAAGCAGAGAAAGAAGACATTACCAATTAGCATGTAGGTGCAACCCAGCAGTTAACTAAGAGGAACATACATTGGTTGAGCAGTCATTGCACACGGTTGTACACGTCTGTGGTAGAAGAAAACACCCAGCCTGAAGAAGTAACTCAAAGAAAGACGTTAAGCATAAACAATGACATGTGAGAAATCTCAGCCTGTTTAGAACTGCTTAAAGTAGAAGGGTGCAATTGAACACATAGGTTAGACTACATAGGAGTTGATATTTAACAGAAGTTTACATGCCTAGTCCTTTTCCTTTAAATGTCTTCTCATAAAATACCCGCTTGAATTGTGTGCATTCTGTATCGATCCTTTTCTACATAGAAGAGTTCATCACCAAACACAGGCTCCTTAAAGGCAGAATGAGCTTTTCCCTGTGTGTGAAATTATATGAAGAACTGCATGCAGGGATCTTTTGTTGCTGCTGTGATGCATGTCAAATATGAATTTAACAGTTTTTTACTGCCGTCTCTATCTTGCTTCCTAGTGTTCCTTTCAGGTCATTAAAGATACCGTTTCTTCTTAGAAGAACAGTACTTTCAATCNTAAATTCACTTCTTGCCATGATTTTCCTTCAACTCTGATACAATCCTGCATCCCTGAGATCAAAAGGAATGTAGCTGTTAGGTACAGTAGATTCCCTTAGTTTTCATATCTACGTTCAACAGCTTTTACTCTGCACCACAACTTGCTTATTTGTGGATTCAATACAAGATTCGCTAATGACTCCAAAACATATCAAGTGTTCTACTCAGTACCGCTTCAACAACAGCTCTGTTGTCTTTGAGGGTCTTTGTCAACAGACGAGTGATATCCAGATTTTTAATTTTCTGAGATCTAATTATATGTGATAAAAATTCTGAACAAAGTTAAGTACTGGTCTGTTTTTCCTTCTGAAATTGACTGTGAGGGATCTTAAAGTATGTAATTTAATGTCATATCAAATGTGCATACAATGCACTTATCCCAGTATTTCCAGAAGTTCTCCTTAAAATTATTCTGTGTTCTTATAATGAAACTTCCAGTTATTTCAGTTGCCAGTTACTAGCCTTATTCTAAATACAGCCTTTCCCTCGATCGCTGTTCCTTCAAGGAATTATGGCAAAGAAGGAACAAATCTCAAACTGACCTTGAAGAGATCTTAATTGCATACTGTTTTAGCTTCAGTGTTACTTAAAACTAGTAAGGACTGCAACTTGGACCTTTTTTTTGGTAACTGCAGAAAAAAGAAACATTTCATGCTGCGCTTTGAAAATGCAGCTTCTGCTTTCTAGTATGCTGCACAGCACGTTGTGCTGTGAAGTTTCCATCTTTCCCCTTATTGCACACAAAGTAATTATTTTTAGCCTAGCTTGACAGGCTGGTAATAAGAAACTGAGAAGTGAGGAGGGCTGAAGTTTTGTAGAAATTCCAAGCAGTTCTGCACTGAATCATCAAGTCCCAAGAGCACAGAGGCATTCCATAGAAATGTCACACAGACCTTCTGGCATGTTAATCAGAAAGCAGCAGTGAGCTCCCAGTTTCAGTCAGGTTGATTCTTGAGTTCTTGTTCAGCTTGGGAGCAAAGCTGTTAGCAGGCAGCATTAGGACAGTTTAAGCAAACACAGGGTTAATATAATGATATAATCCAGGCTTGGGCTATTTCAGTCTTGGTGAAAAGAGAAGCCTTGCCTCCGGTGATATGTTTGTAGTGTGTTTTAGCTGTATTACAACCATACTTTTTTTCTCATCTTTACAAGCTGCGCTGAGAAACCTTCAAGTCTACCACTGTTCTCACAGCTATATGACTTGTTCCATCCCGAGACTGATTTTAACTTACTCTGTACTTAAGCATTGATTTTACTTTTACTATCCTAAAGTCATTTTCGCCTTCAGATTTTCTTCAAAGACAATCTGGTCTTATTTTGGGATCTTCAGCATAGATCGATCTTGAGAAATAAAAGGTGAATAATATGCATTTGGGAACAACGACCTGCTGAGATGGAGATCAGCTAACTAAATTGTCTGTAACATTTATTTTTCAAAGTATGTTAGATGTTATTAAATGCAATACAAAAAACTTGTTCATGCATCATTTAAAAAAAAGTTGTATAGCTAAAAATAAGTCTTGAAAAATGCGAATGTGAAGGTTATCAGAGTGCAGAAGAGCCACGTTGCGTTTCTTTCCATGCCACTACTTAAAAGTACATAGTGAGATATTGTTAAATTTATATAATATGCAAATGAATTCCTTGGGCTTGCTCTGGGAATAAGAAAACGTTAACTTACACGTTAACATTATAAGAAACGTTACTTTCCTTGCAACAATTACAGGTTTTCCCTGTAACACAGAAGTTTAACATGATGATTGCTAATCTGTGGAATTCATTGCTGAAAAATATTTAAATTTGAGAGAGTTATTAGCTTTCAATTTAAATATTTGATTTGTTTTATAGCATACTTGATTATTCGAAGGTAAAATATTATGGTAAATAACGAAGCAAAAATATCCCAGGAAACAACAGCCGCTCCTCTTTCCTCCCTTCCCCACCCTCCACAAATTGTAGGAGTTCTAGCAGCAATGTTACCTCGTTGCTGCAGTTCCATGATAGCCAACAGACCAGGCCCAATGTGCATGTAGCACACCACAGAGGTGCAACCAACAGGCACATACCTGTGAAACCTTTGTACTCTACAAGTCCGTACCACAGCATGTGCCTCAAAGCACTTTGGTATCAAACAAGTGCAAGTACAAAATAGCTGTGAGGCCACTGCTGGTAGCAGCAGACTGCCTGTTCCTGAAGACTGGCGAAGAACAAAGTTTTCTGTCCCACAGGAATCAGAAGTAGCACAGTGTTAACTGAGGTGAGTGGAAGGTTTCAGATCAAATATTCAGTGCAGTTTTGATCCAATGTAGTTTCAGTATATTATGCTATGAACCATTCTTGCCTCATAGATAATGACTTGTTAATCAAAAGCATCAGAAAGGGTTCTGTAGCAGATTATTCCACAGTGGCTAAGTGCCTTGAATCTTCCTTTCATATGCTTTTTTTTTTTCTTCTGATAACAGCTGTAATGGAAAAAGTCCCAAAAATCTTACTACTTCACTATTTGTTTCATCTGGAGCTAGGATCTCTGCTCCTTCCACGTGCTGCTGCTCCTCTATCTGCTCTCTGATCTTCTCTCTCCCCAGCTACTTCCTGCTCTGCCTGGCTGGCCCTTATCTAAGCCTGAGGCAACCCTGCCCCAGGTCCACCCCTTCTGGTCACAGGTGCAAGGGATCTACCAGTATGCCCCAGGCCATCCATGCCCCTCCACCATGCGCTCAATCATCAGCTCATGTTGTGATCAACCGTTTCCCTACATAAGCTTTATAACAACAGCAATTGTCTGGGCTTCAAAAAGTAAACCCTTTGTTGCTTCCAGGCTGCGCAGCCACAATTGCACTGTCACTTCAGTTCCTGGAGCTCCAGATGGTCTGGCTTCAGCTTGGTCCTTACAGAGCAGTAAACCACACTACTTTCATTGCAGTTGTAAAAAGATGAAGAAACTTTAAAGGCAGCATGCTAAAATAATTGATAATGATATTTTTCCCTTGATTTTGACCTTTGTAAAGAAACGAAGACAACAATGACCCATGAAATAGCATTTGCAAAAGATTCTTCCATGTAGCTTGTGGGAATTCCTGCTTGCCTCGCTGCTCTTCCAGAATCAAAACCCCTTTCCTTTAACTGTAGATGAAGAGGAGTTAAAGAATGACCATAACAGAAAAGATCTTCTAGTAAACTTTTTTCCAGGTAGTTCGCCATGTAGGTCTTGAAGAAAGTGCAAAGTGGCTCTATCTTTATTTATGACCTATTTACTAGGACACAGATTCTGATGTCAAACGTAAAGCCTGAAAGAGACACAAAGTTAAGTGAAGGAAGACTTTTGCCCCCATCTGTTTTCTTGAATACTGAGAAAATAACTTCTTGTTAATAATTAGATCTCGTAATTTATTTTTTCCTCCAGCAAAAGTGTTCACGTCAAATTTCCTTTTTTACAGTGACACTAAGTGTGGGTTCTAGTTCTTTGACAATAGATAAGTAAATAGTTTGTCTCCTTCTAATAACAAAGTGTTTGCTTGGTATTTTGTGTGTCATCAACAACATTATTTTGAAAATTTTTTGGGCAAGCATGATCATAGAATGGTTTGGGTTGGAAGGGACCTTAGAGATCATCTAGTTCCAGCCCCCCTGCCACGGGCAAGGACAATTTCACTAGATCCGGTCGCCTAAAGACCCGTCCAACCTGGCCTTGAGTGCTCTCGTGTGTGGGACACGCACACGTTCTCTGGGCAGCCTGTTCCAGTGCCTCACTGCCCTCACCGTGAAGAATTCCTTCCGAACTGCTGATGCAAGCCGGCCCTCTTTTAGGTTAAAGCTGTGACCCTACGTCCTCTTGCTGCACTCCAACAGACAGTCTCTCCCAGTCTTCTCTGTAGGCCCCCTTTAAGTGCTGGAAGGCCACTGTGAGGTCTCAGCCTGTCTTCACAGGGGAGGTGCTCCAGCCCCCTAGTCATCTTTGTGGCCCCTCTCGGGGCCTGCCCTAACACACCTTCTGTGCCGCTTACGCTGCGCTGGGGACCCCAGAGCTGAATGCGGTACTCCAGGTGGGCGTCTCATGGGAGCGGAGCAGAGGGGCCAAGTCACTTCCCTCAACCTTCTGTCCAAGCATCTTTTGGCGCAGCCCAGGATCCCATTGGCTTTCTGGGCTGCAAGCGCTGCAAGCGTGCGCTGCCAGCTCACGGTCAGCTTTTTTTTGTCCACCGGTTCCCCAAATCCTCCGCAGCCCTGCTCTCAATCCACTCGTTGCCCAGCCTGTATGCGCGTTTGGGATTGCCCTGACCAAGGGCTCAGCTCTCAGGCCTGTCGAGGCCCCTCTAGAAGGCAGCCCATCCCTCCAGTGTTGGCCCCACCAAGCAGTTTGGTGTCCTCTGCAAACCTGCAGACACTTGGGTGCTGGCTAGAGCACTTACAGGTGAAGACTGACGCAAAGTTGCTGAGTACCTCTGCATTCTCCCTGTCACTTGTAGCCAGACTAGTCAATCGTTTTGTCCATTCTGTGCTCTGTAGATACACCGCATGAAATAGGGAAAATGTCTCTCTTTAACTGCAAGATTCATTTTAATCTAATAATACACAGACTATTATAAATACATCCTCTACGCTAGTGAAGAGTACAGACACAAACTCTTTCTGTACAGCTTATTTCAAGCACTAAGCAACAATAGCCACTTTGTTTTATATTGGAGACAGATATTGCAGCCATTCTTTAGTTTGGTTGCCCAAAGCAGTTCACAGATGAATTTGCAAGTCTTGTGCTATCCAAGAATAATATTGCTGCTGTATGACGAGACAAAATCTGATATGAAACCTCATGTTAACCCCTTAAAATTACTTTAGTTGAACTGCACTGAATGCTAAATGCAGCGTATTTTATTATAAAGAACCAGTTTTGGTGGATGTTGAGCAAATAAATTTCTACTAAGTAAAATGTGTGGAGAATTTAGAATATGTAAGACAAAAATCAAAAGGTAATGATCGCCTCTGGAAACTAGCAATACCGTTTATGACTGCTACAGTTTCAAGCCTAACTCAAAGCTGCTGTGCTTGAAAATAATTACCTGCTCTTTGGTTGTGAAAACTAAGCTTGAGCTAACTGACCCATTGCTTGCATTGCCAAGCGTACATATGCAAAGGCAGGTTGTTTGCAAACAAAGAGCCGGTGTTGCTTCAGACAGGTTCTTAGCAATCCCTGGCAAAGTATTATAGATTTTAATAACAGACATAAACAAAAGTTCCACACAAGCTTTGACACACCCAGCTGGTGAGGGGGGATCTCCAGCCATGCAGCACTCCTTTCCAGGAAACAGCCTGTGTCTGAGAAAAGTTCTCTTCAGTGGAGGCACTTATATGAGCCCAGGGTGGCTCTGTCTCAGGCCCACTCCTTCCAGTCACAGGTGCCAGCAGTTCACCAATGCTCCCTGCCAGCCCCCTGCACCAGGTGTTCAGCCACAGTTCGAGCCGTGGCCTAGCAGTTCCCCTACACAGGTATACATTAAAGATCTTCCTGAAGAACAGCTTGAAAACAAATGTCAGTTAAATGTCACATATGATTAAATGTATGACCACATAAAAGTAAAAATATTAAAAAAACCATTGCTGAAGGTATTTTTAAATGTTTCTAGAAGATAGGAAAACATTTACACTTATGTTTAAGCATGAATTTGTGGTATTGTTTCTGTCAATTGCATTTCTGCACTACGTTTTTTTTCCCCCTGAATCTTCACTAGACAAAACTTCACCAAATTAAAAAATAATAGTATAGAAATAGCTGAAATGGCAGGGACCTTCCCTGTAACGGGAGAGGATAAATGTGCTGTACTGCTGCAGCTCAAGATGCTGACTGTTGATGCATTTCTATGTTCAGTAAACCCTTTTGTTTAAAGGTTTTTCTCAACAAGAAACCTGACGTGGAAGCTGCTGGTTTTCAGGTGATAGTTTTATGATCACAGTTAATTTTGTGAAACAATGGACTGGGGTAAATTTTTCACTCTGGTGAAAGAAGAAATGTACAAGCATGTGTACTCTGAAACACTCATTGAAATCTGAAGTTATCCCAAATTTGACAAACTTCCTTGGATTAGTTTTATCCCTAGCAAAACTATTACAAGATACCAGAGCTGACTCGCTCTGAATTTCCTTTCTTCTTCATTTAAGGACTGCAGCATTCCCTGCATTAGTGGAAGCTTCTATTCCCAATAAATAATTCGTCACACACAACTCCTCCTTATCTTCTCATTCTCCGATACCTTAAGCTCGAATTAAGTTGATCTTCAAGAAAGCCACACAAGCAGAAACAGAGATATTGTGCTTCATAGGCTGGAAAATGTGATTTTTCTCACTTTAGTGGCTTTTGCTGGAGTTTTGTCATAGAGAAAACATCAGTAACATTGCGATTAATGTTTTAGCTGCTAGATTAATGCCCAAAGAACCGTCATTGCCCCTGTTCCGTTTCTGATGTTGCTCCCTTTGGTGTTGCAGATGCTATTTTCTTTTATAGCATAGCAAATATAGAGAGAAATAGCTTGTGAGGTTTGGAGAAGGGAAGTTCTGAAGTGATATAGAGGAAAATCTTACATAGCTTTGGTAGAACTATGGCATTACAGTTTCCTACACCAAAACATTTCCAAAGCAAAAGCAAATTATTTACCATGGTGTCTGGGTAGCCTCTTAGCGATGCTAAAATGTTGTAGATACGCAAAAAATAGAAGCCTATAGAAGCAAAAAGGTAGGGGACAGATACACATATGAAGATTGTTTATAAAAGATCTGAAAGCCAGAAGAAACTTCAGTGATAATGTTATCTGACCCACTAGGTAAATACAGATAAACAGAGCACCTGAATTTGAACTAGCTTACAGCTTTCAGAGAAACAATCCCTTTGGTGCTCTTAAGGACAATAGAGAAAGGCAAATGAATGTAGAAACAAAAAGGGCTTATGACAACACTTAATTCTCATACAAGAAGCGTAACGTCTCATAGGAAACAAGCCACAATGCTGTGTATACTGGGTAGTAGCAACAAAAGTTTCTCATTGGCATTTCAGATTTGAGAATATTGGTTTGAAATTCATGTCATAATGGAGCAGCTATTTCTTCTTCTTAAGGCCATCCATATAAAAAATGATTGATTGACTTTATATTTTGATCTGAAGCACGCAGAATTTCCATTTCCTGCTGTTCCTACGGCAAGCGTTAAACCCTCCCCAGAAAGCTCAAGACACAGAACTGCTTGTTTAAGTAGATATGTGATCCAGCCCATCCAGGTTCATGTCTCTGCTGGTACTGAGTGATTCAGAGGTAATTGTAATGGTTGATAACTGTCTTGACTTGGATAATAGTGCTTCTTTTTAAATCTTGAAACTGAAAATACTTTAAATCAGTAATTTGGATTATGCTATATAGAAGCAGTCATGGTCAGAGAGGGAAAAGATTATCTTTAAAATAATTCCATGTTAAAACATGCTGTTGACAAGGTGTAGTGCTCAGTGTTTTCTCCATCTACTGGATGTGTCTCCATGGTATTTTGTGGCAGTTCGTGGGTTAGGCACTGTGCAAAAATGTATTTCCTCTAAGTTTCATAGTGTTCCTCTTCCTATAATCTGAGGATTATATATTTAGACTTCTTATTTGCATCTTACAACGCTCTGTTAAAAATAATCTTTGTGCGTCTTAATTGTTCACGTTGTAAAAGTAAGATGACTTCTTTTGAGCATTCTGAGAATGTGTAATTTTAACTTTATTGAAGGGGAAAAAAAAATACTTAAAAATACGGGTCCCTATTAGATAAGATAAGGATTATACTCACAGTGCCTGTGGAGCAAAACTGCTTCTCTGAGGATTCCCTAAGAGGATGAAGCACCGTCAACAAGCCTGATTACAGTAGGTCTGTGGACTTTCACATGAAACAGAACCCAGCAATGTTCATTGGTCATGCAAGTTCAGAAATTCTTAGTAAAAGAAACTGCACTTTTGTCCAGGTATGCTTCTTCCAAACCACCACATGAAGACATGTTTGTGAGAATGCCAAGCTGTTTGTGTGTGCCTGTCTGTGTATTACGTATTCACCTCTCAGTGACATTTAGCAATGCCTTTTCTGTCAGAGGAAATGGAAAACAGCTGTACAATCAGAGTGTACTTCAAGCCATTTAGCATTTATTTCTGAGCCTGCTATCACACCATGTCAATTCTAGGCCTACCTCAAATTGCTGGAGAGGCTTATGTAAAAAATCAGATATGATTCCAAGCTTTCTTTGATCTAAAGGATTTGAGAGAGAAAAAAAATAATAAAAAGATCCTCTCGATTCTTGATGTCTGCATCTTTCATAACTCCATAATTGATTTTTCAGGCTTTCGCCTTTTGCCTCCAAACCCAACCCTGGCTCTATCTGGTTGATGATAACCTTTCTCTGCAGGACTGCCAAGGAAGGACCTCTACAGATGCAAGACTATAGTGGAATGCTCCGGAAGCATTCTGTCCTTGCAATGTGTCCTCTTTTTTTCCTTCCCTACCAGTGTAGGGAAACTGTCAGTGGTGAAGATGTAACAGAGAAACACAACTTCCTGGACCTAACCAAAAGACTTCATGACCAAGTCAGCAATATCCCTGCTATCTTTCGTGGAATTGTCTTCCTTGGACAGTCTACATCTTTGTGAGGGATGGTATCTCAATAGCATGAGAACTAAAGGTGGAGAAAGGCTCTTGACACTGGCTAATGTAACAAATTGCCCTTTTCTGAATTTTGTCTCTGAGCCAAGAGACTGCAATCAAAACTGCTCCCACAGGTACAGAACACTGAACATAAGCTCAAGCAGCATTACTGGCATTGAATGAGATTCGGTTCCTGGGGTAGCAGTGAGATCCTTTGCTGACATCATGACATAACTGCTGTTATTACAAAAGGAGCAGTAGCTAAATACGAAGTATCAGAATGATGAAAATGCAGGAAATCAGTGTTCAGATGGAAAAGTGAAGTATAAAAGATGATTTGGAGGCCAGGGAGAAATAAAGGGAGTAGGGACAGCAATTAAGAGATTAAGCAGAAAATGAAAGCAAAAGGAAAGAAAGTTCAAAAGTAGTCACCCAGAGATGGGTGATCCAGGAGCAGAGCACTTGGCAACATGACATACTTATGTTTGTAATTAAAGAGAAAACTTCAAAGAGATGCCTGGAAACAATATTCCCTAGCAAAGGTCGCTTTTCATCTCCTCTCTGTGAATCTTATGCTGTATATCCTGAGACAGAATCAGCAGTTCTAGAGAAAGGTGTGTCCTGATACCGAAGGGTGGCAACTTTGTTCCCGAGCTGACACAAGCCAGTGGCATAGGTGAGAAACAGAGCTGAGTACAGTACGTGGGAAAAGAATTTTTCATAGAGTGCTCCCAACTGCATGACAGTTCCTTATGTTGACTTTCAGGCCAAGCTCCCTTTGAAATCTGTTTTCCCAGAGATAATCACTATGTATTGTGCCCCAGTTTTGAAGAGGTAAAGAAGTAGATGGCTCTTCTTATTGTGAAGTTGGTAAAAGCAAATTCAATCTTTTTTTTCCTCATATAAGGTAATGAAAAGATTATCTGAGATACTAAAGGAAGCTTGATGTGGATTAATATCAGAGAGATTCACTGAACAAGTGGCTGAGATCTTCAGTTAACTCCTGCAGCAGGATGGGAGATCAGGTTTCCATGGATACTGAGCCAGAATCAGCGTTGACACTCATAGGCAATGTAAACTTAGTTCTGCCGCAGCTTGCTTCCTAAGGTGGTGGAGTTTTTTGGTTTTGTTTCTGGTGTTTGTTGGGTTTTTGTTGTTGTTGTTGCGGGGGGCTTATCACGGCATTTTATTCTCTACTTTTAAAGAAAAAGGGCAAATAAACATTTGAGGAATGGATAGAGAATGAAAAAGCATCATCCCCTCATCTAGAACATTGTGCACAAGAAATGCAAGAGATTTGCACAAATTTAAGCTACAATTAGAAATAAAACAAACAATGTTGAAACTTGGGGAGAAAAGAGGATGCAGCCTACTGAGCTTCTGAAAATCTCTTAGGATGAGAGCAAGGGCTCCAGAAGGATGAATTAATAACTAAGGATCTGTTCTAGAGCAGGGTTATACATGATTTCAAGGTAGATAGTGTTCATCCAGGTGACTGCAGCAATGCATATATTAGCATTTAGCAAATTGGGTGGTGGTGGTGGAAATGTTTTACCCGTCAATTGAAGATGTAATAGAGAAAAGTTAAATTCTAGTTCTTCCTTAGACGTTAACTGCCAGACATACTGATGAATGGTGGACTCATTAAAAAACATGTAAGATATATGAGAGAAAGAAAGATATTTGGCAATTGCATGCATTTTTAAATCCCATTTGACTCACAGTAGTATCCAGCACTGGATTTTTAATTGCTCTAGAATAGAGATTTTGGAAAACTCATCACATTATGTAGTCCATTACCAGTCCATCAAATACAGGCTGAACAATACCACTAATGTCCATGAAGAAAGACAGAATAACTGTGAATGTTTCTGGGCAGGATCTGCTTCAACACTTGATCTATGGTCTGCTGGTCCTACTCAAGAAAGCTGTAAAGCATCTCTTCCTATTGATCTTAATTAAAACTCTTATTAACCTCTCATACTGATCTATTTAAATTGTGTGAGAAACATCTCAAATAAACATATCACAATATACATTGCACTTACTTTTGTTAGCCCTAATACAAAAACATGAACAACAATTCACTTTGTACTTATTTTGTTAGTCATAATGCAAAAACGACATTCTATTCCCCCAATTGTTATTTATATATTACAGACAGCTCCATAGGCAGAGAAAAACAATACCATGTTTGTTTTGGTGTTCTGGTTTGAGCAGGCAGGCCTGGAAACCCCACACAGCCTTTCACTCACCGCCCCCCCAACTCCTCCCAGCTGGGATGGGGGAGAGACTCGAGAAATAAGGTAGAACTCGTGGGTTGAGATTAAAACTATTTACTATCAGAAAGAGGAAAATAGAGTACAATAACAGTAATGATAATTATATACAAAACAAGTGATTGTACAAAGCAATCGCTCACCGACCGCGACCGATGCTTAGCCAATCCCCAAGCAAACAGGCCCTCCCAGCTCACTTCCCTTCCTTATATTACATGATGTCATATGGTATGGAATATCCCTTTGGTCAGTTCGGGTCAGCTGCCCTGTTCTTGTCCCCTCCCAGCTCCCTGTGGCCCCCCTTGCCTCTTCACTCTCCTGGCAGAGACATACAAATGTCCTTGGTTCTGTTCAGTGCTGCCGGATGTTATCATCCTTGCTTTCCTTGTCTTCCAAAATACAGCTTTGTAGCAGACACTGAGAGAAAGTTTCAGTTAGAAACTAAGACATTTGGGAAGAGACAAAAATGAAATAGAAATGCTACTGTCAGAATTCAAAATGATCGTGCCCTGAACTAGACTTCACTTCTTAGGAAATGCATCCAGGAACTTTAAATGGGCTACGGTTAAGAAAATTATTAGCTGCAAATATATTCTGAAGCCCAGAACCAAGATAGTAGTTGATTACAGTGACAGACAGAAGGATAAAGAGAAACTCCACAAGAGCAATTCTGCAGGTTTCACCCATGAACACAAGTTGCAGAACAAAAACAGCCTTTGAGAACTTGGTTGTTTCATTAGCTAACCGGAGTAATTAAAATTATCCCAAACCATTCAGCCTTTGATTCTTCATGACGATCACATCTGCACGATAAGCATGCACAAAACAGTGAGGTAAAAAAATTATGCATTTTAAAAAAAAGCCTGAGTCAGTGCAGAGGCATTCAACTCTTGCTTACATTATTTTTATGCACTGCTAGTAATTGTTTTCTGTTACTTAACCTAATTTTCATGGTGCTTTATTATGAATTGGAGAAGCTCTACTTTGAGGGCAGCTCATCAGGAAAATGGCTACTTGTGCCATAGCAACAGCGAGATCCCTGCGTCGGTACAGACATCAGTCTTTGCTCCTCGACAACACCTGTTGAATCTTACAGCGCTCACACCTGTTACCTGCTTTGCCTTTCTTCTACTTCTTACCTCTGAGTAATATTTCTCACATAGTAATTCTGCAGGGATAAAAGAGGAGTGGCTTGCATGTGAGTAACAGTCTTAATCGCCCTGATACCATAGGAGACCCCATACCATTTGTCACAGGGCTATTGGAGAATGAAGGTAAGCATTGTGTCCTAGCAACCTCAGCCAACTTACCAAACTCGGAGAGCAGAATTTATCAGAGCAGGGGTACTTTTAGGGGAGATGTTTGAATGCTTCAAGTAGTGTGTAGCAACTATATATATATTTTTTTTTTCCCCAGTGACACAGGCTTTATAGGTTTTTTAAGTCTATTAAGTCAAGCATCCCAAAAGAGCTATTTTTAAGGATTTGTTTCACTCAAGGCATCAACGCTTGGGGGAAAACCCCTCAGACTTCCTAGATTTCTGAGGAAAGTCTGTGATACCACCTTTCTGCTCGTATATAACGTCTGAGGAGCAAGAAAAAACAAACAAACAAAAAATACGTAAGCAAGTAAACCGATTCTCACACAGGCGATTCTTTACCTCGTCTGGAAGACCACGCCCAGCTCCTGAAATAATCACGGGGAGGAGTTCCCTCTGGCGGTCGGACAGTCCCTCTGCAAAGGGTGTTTGTCGCATTTCAGAGCTGATCACAAAGTGGAGAATCACGTAACGAAAAGCGGTACAAAATCTGCAGCAAACGCAGGGACTTCCATCTCAGAACAAAGCCATACATTCAGAACTGACAACATCTGTTTCTCGCTGTTCATAGGACTGAAAAGACTGCTTAAATTTAAGTATTCTTAGATTTTTTTGTCTTCCTTCCCTCTGAGCCTCCATCTAAAAGCCTTTCCATGTAATGAATTAAACTGCACAGAAAGCAAGATTAATGCATTTAAGGTATCTGTAGAATACCTTACAGCACAACGTGTAAAAATGTAGCAGCTTTTTAAATCGGATGGCTTGCTTCTGGGAGGTAGGAGGGAGGAAACAATTCTACAGCACTTGTTTAAAAAGCTGGAATTCTTCCTCCTGTTTCTAACTCTTCAGGCATATAGTACAATATAAAATGATAAATAGAGAATAATAGAACTTTTTAAGGGGGTATCTACGTAAATCTGTTTTACAGTCTGGAATATTAAGAACAGTACTGGTAGGAATAGAAAAGGGAACAGAATGGGGTAATTGGAGGTTTGGCATAAAGAAAATCAATGTGTATTTGACCAACTAGTAAAAGACCTGGAGAAATGATGAATACTGTTGTTATTGCACATCCAGGCAAAAACAACATCTTTGAAAGAACAGATGACTCAGCTAGCAGATCATAAAACCTCAGCAAAGCAGTGCAAAAGACTCAGCCGGCTCTAGTTGGTCCTGTTTGAACAAGATGATCTACAGAGGTCCCTTCCAACGTCAGCAATTTCTCTGATTCTGTAGCAGGTCTATAGCATTACAATGATCCTTTCTAACAGGGCTCAAAACTGCAATGTGCTGGTGGAAACCAGAGACCAGCTGTAATCATTATGTATGGAACTTCTCAAAACCTGCAGCACATAGCTGAAACTGTTAATAATTAAAAAAAAATGAAAAAGCAGAGTAGCCGAACCACACGTTCAAATAATTAGAGGTCTGGACTTGTGCACTGACATTTGAAAAACAATGCGATTTCTCTCCCTGAAGAGTCGGTATCAACGAACAAATGCACATCGGCTGCCACGGAGCTAGAGGCTGCAGATGGGAGGGAGGGTTCCATCTTTCCTGGGGGCATCGTGTGGCTGCGCCCCACTGCTGATTGTAGGGCGGAAATGCATCAGTGCCGGAGGCACTGCAGTGTCACTGAGGAGACACTCGGCTAAAGCAGAGCACGAGAGGGGCATACCTCCCCTCTGAAGGCGGGCAGGGCCTCGTTGTCGCTCATCCCTGGTACAGAAATGGCGAAGGCAGTGATTCCCGTGGCGGAGGGCTGCCCAGCTCCCGACGTGCGCGGCGCAGCGCTGCGCGGGATTACCGCGGGGAAACGCAGCTCTGCGGCAGCTGCTGAGCGCTGGGGCTGCGGGAGAGCCGCGCGTTGCTGCCCGTACGCGGTCGTGCACTGAGCGATCCCGGGCGGGGTCCGCGCAGCGAGCGTGCGGCAAAGAGAGCGCCGACACCGCACGGGGCCGCGGGCGACGGCGCTGCCGACACTGCACGGGGCCGCGGGCGACGACGCTGCGGAGACCGCGCCGGGGGCCGCGGCCTCGCCCCCGCGCCG
>WBMW01002340.1:37004-50114 GCA_013396635.1 Penelope pileata
CCGCGGCGCAGGGCAGCAGCGGGCGACGGCCGCCTCGCCGCAGCCGGACCGTCCGCCGGGCCCGGCTCCCTCATGGCCGCGGCCAAGGCAGAGATGCAGCTCCTGCCCCCGCTGCAGATCTCCGACCCCTTCGGCGTCTTCCCGCACTCGCCTCCCGCCGTGGACGGTCACTATCCCAAACTGGAGGAGATGATGCTGCTCGGCGGCGGCGGCCCGCAGTTCATCGCGCCCCCTGGGGCGCCCGAGAGCGCGGGCTTCGGCGCGGCCGGGGAGCCCGGCGAGCAGCACTTCGAGCACCTGGCGGCAGGTAAGCGCGCCCGGGCGGGCGGGGAGTCCCGGGCGGCCGCGGGGGGCTCCGAGATGCGGCGGCGCCTCCGCGGCGGCGGCTGCGCGGGGGACATCTCCGCGCTGTGCGTCAGCGGCTCCGGGCTCGCCGCTGCTGGAGACCCGCCAGCGGCGCCGCGATATGTTGCGCTCAATTATTAATTAACCAGAAGCGAGGATCTGGGGCTGCGCTGCCGGGGATGGCTCGTGAAGTGCTGGCAGCAGCTTTGCAGCTTTGCAGCTGCTGAAAGTAATCGCTTCTCTACTCTTTTCAGACACTTTTCCTGAGATCTCCATGAACAACGAGAAAACCGTGCCAGAAACCAGCTATCCCAATCAAACGACACGGCTGCCACCGATAACCTACACGGGGCGCTTCTCCCTGGAGCCGGCCCCCAACAGCAGCAACACCTTGTGGCCAGAGCCCCTCTTCAGCCTCGTCAGTGGGCTGGTGGGCATGGCCAACGCACCTCCCACCTCTACACCCTCTTCATCATCACCTTCCTCCTCCTCACAGAGCACCCCCCTGAGCTGTTCTGTCCAAGCCAGCGAGAACAGCCCAATTTATTCGGCTGCACCAACTTTTCCCAATTCCAGCTCTGACATTTTCCCTGAACCACAGACCCAGTCCTTTCCCAACCCCTCTGGAGCCCCCATCCAGTATCCACCTCCAGCTTATCCGTCTGCTAAGACCAGCTTCCAGGTGCCAATGATCCCGGATTACCTGTTCCCTCAGCAACAGAGTGAGCTCAGCCTTATCGCAGCTGATCAGAAGCCCTTCCCAGCCCTTGAGACCCGAGCGCAGCAGCCTTCCCTCACGCCACTGTCCACTATCAAGGCGTTTGCCACACAGACTGGCTCCCAGGAGTTGAAGACCCTCAACAGTAGCTATCAGTCTCAGCTGATCAAACCCAGCAGAATGAGGAAATACCCTAATCGCCCCAGCAAGACACCTCCTCATGAACGGCCCTATGCTTGCCCAGTGGAGTCCTGTGACCGGAGGTTTTCACGGTCCGATGAGCTAACTCGTCACATCCGCATCCACACTGGACAGAAACCTTTCCAGTGCCGCATTTGCATGCGGAACTTCAGCAGAAGCGACCACTTGACCACGCACATCCGCACACACACGGGAGAGAAGCCATTTGCGTGTGACATTTGTGGCAGAAAGTTTGCCAGAAGTGATGAGAGGAAGAGACACACTAAAATCCACCTTAGGCAGAAAGACAAGAAAGTGGAAAAGGCAGCTCCAGTCTCAACTACTTCCCCAGCTGCTGCCTACTCCTCCCCTGTGGCTACGTCCTACCCTTCCTCCATTGCTACCACCTACCCCTCACCAGTGCGCACAGTGTATTCCTCCCCGGCCCCCTCTTCCTATCCCTCACCTGCACACACGACGTTCCCGTCTCCATCCATAGCAACCACGTACCCCTCTGGCACTGCCGCTTTTCAGACCCAAGTGGCCACTTCCTTCCCATCTCCAGGGGTTACCAATAATTTCAGCTCACAGGTGACCTCAGCACTTTCAGACATGACATCAACATTTTCTCCAAGGACAATTGAGATTTGCTAAGATCACCTTCTGGAACAGGAGCGTTCACCTCTTCCATTGGTACTATGAGACGTGGAGTCTCCAGTTACTCCCCCAACACTGTATGTTGCAAGGCTATCTACCATTTCTTTGAAATTCAGCTGCCTGAAACAACTGCTGTTTTAAGTTTTCCACCACTGTCAAATGACTTAATTTGCATGGACTGTGGCTATAAGTTCAGTATAATTTCCCCCATAAGTAATAGCATTTTATTAGGAAGAAAGGACCTTTGATTAAGTACATAGCTGATGTAAATTGTACACGTGCCATGGTTTTGCTTTCCTTTAGGTACTATTGATGTGAAAAAAATTTGCATATTCACGTTGTATTATTTGGAGTTTGCAGGGCCATATTTTGTAAGTGTTAATTCTGTTTTAGTGACAATGCTGTAATGACTTTAAAACTTCTTTGGGAACAGCACTTACTTACTATATTTGAGCATGTAAGAGTGACACTATGTAAAAATCACCTGATGAGACACTCAAATGTGGCAGGCGTTTTGTTTTTCAAGTCTAGGTGCCTTTTTGTGAAGCCTTGCTGATGTCATGCATTTGTGTGAATAGATGCTTTGCATCTTGCCTTAAAGCAAAAGGGATGTTACACAAAGAAGGTAAGGGAGAGAAGGGAGTGGGGGGTGGGGGGGGAGCACGAGTATGTGCTGGGAGACGGAATGTAAGCAAAAAGAAAAAAAAAACACAAGAAACAAAAAAACACCCCCACTTCTCAAAGTCTATTTTTGTTACAAAAAATGTAAATTTATAAATATATATATATATATATTCAGGAGTTGGAATGTTGTAGTTACCTACTGAGTAGGCAGCAATTTTTGTATGTTATGAACATGCAGTTCATTATTTTGTGGTTTATTTTTACTTTGTAATTGTGTTTGTTAAAACAAAAGTGACTGTTTGGCTTCTAAACACATTGAATGCGCTTTCCTGCCAATGGGATATTTGGTGTATGAATACCCTTCAGAAAAAATAAATAAAATATCAAATCACGTAAGCTTTCTCATTTTCCTTTAAGCTACCACAATAGGAAGAGTGCTGCGGCAAACCTGACTGCTTGAGCAGGTGGGAAGTAACGTGCTGCTTGTCTCCTGGAGAAGCGCCTGCTTGAAGAAAGGAAGGGATATCAGTCACTCCTGAGTTCAGCTGCTGTCAAAGGCACAGATGCAGCACATGTCCCTGCATTATGTGCATCATCTACTACTCCGAAGCAATCACAATTCCTGTCTTCTGGCTTCTCCAGAAGCACGTGAGCTAATTGCAGAAATAAAAACAATTCTCCCAGTGCTGAAGATGAGGTTTAAAAGTTAGAATCTCAACTAGGCAAAAACTTTACTGGGTGCCAAGAGGGGGATGTCAAGGTAACAGAGTAGTTTCCAGGCTGACAATAAAATAAGCTCAGTACAAATGGTTAGTGAATGGAAATTAGCGCTGAGGACTGTCATAAGTTGCTCTGTTACACAGCATAGGGCAAAAGAAGTGCAAGTGCTGGATAGGTTTTAGCATTTAGAGGAGGAAAATGCATCCTAACTTGATGGCTTAAAATACATTTTAGGGTGTGTAGACTGTGGAATGAATTCAAAGGAGTTTGCAGCTGTGAGAAATCCTAGTAGAGGTACAGAGGTGAGTTCTGGTGCCAGTCCTTTCAGGTGAGCTCTCTATAGATTACTACTATCTAGAGTTGTGAGGAACTGAGATGTAAATACAGGACTTGATGAATAAACCCGGCATAACGTTAACCAGCAAGCATTTTCTGTAGAAGGCATGCCCTACTGCTTGCCAAATTCAAGTCCCCTGGCTCAGAAGGGCAACCTGCTGAAGCCCCTGGGCTAGTTCTTCTTGGAGATGCAGAGCACTGCTGGCAAATAGCAACAATTCTGCAAGCTGTATGAGAGCAGAGTAGCTGGTATATCCCAATGCGACTTTTCTCTGCTAGGACTACCCTCAGCAGGTTGGGACAAGCTGTAGGAAACGGTCTTTGCTGATCTGCCTCTCCGTTGGTTTTTGCCTGCAGGGCTGAGAACTGCTAACGGTGAATTTTCAGTTAGCCCTTCAGTTTAAGTGATCTGTTGGACTGTTTCAGAGAAAAGCACTAGCTTCTTTCAACCCAAGGGTCTCCTGCCAAGGCTCCCTAGTTTTGCAGGGAGCATGAGAAGCTTCTTTTGAGGAGGCCACAGCACCGCCAGAAGTCAGTCCCGAGGCTGTCCCAAGGCAGCGCGCCTTCCGAACAGGGCGGCCCTGCAGCTTTTCCAGTCTCTGCTCTTCGGCTGATTTAAATCCCAGCGGTTCGCGACTTAAAGCCCAGCTTCGGATGTGACCGTTAGCGACAGCAAAGCCGCTCTGCGTCCCGAGTAGCCCGGCCGCCCCGGGGCACGGCGGAGACCCTCCGCGGCCGCTCGCGGCGCGGCACAGCACAGCCGGGGCCGGGACGGCCGAGGGGCCCCGCGCCAGCGCCTGGAGCGCGCCGCCGGCCGCAGGCTGGGCCGCGTCACGCCGCCGCGGGGCTGCCAAGGCCGAGCGGAAACACCGCTCCGGCGGCGACCGGAACAGTGACCACCATATTTGGCGTTTCCTTCGTACCTTTTATGGTACTTCCGAGGCCCAAAAAAGGCGCTTCCTGCTCCCGCCCTCCCGGGGCCGCGCCGCGGATGTTCCGGGCGCTCGCGGGACCCAGAGCTGCCGCCGCCTCGGGGCGGGGCGTCCCGCGGGCTCCACTCTGGCGCTGGGCCGGGGTCTGCGGGCGCCGCTCGCAGAGCTGCGGTTGGGCGATGCCTCCGCTCCCCCTTTGCCGCGTGTGCCGGTGCGGTCTCTTTAACGGGGACCGGGTCGCTTTGTCTGCGCGCCTCAGAAATAGGTAGGGTGCGCTTTAGGCCGGGGAGTGCTGGAGAGGCCTTTCCCCGCGTTTGCCCGGGGCTCTGTAGAGCCTTTCCGTAAGCTACTGTTCTCGTGGGGAGACGCGGCCAGTCCTCGCCGAAGTGGTTGCTTTGCTCGTTGATTACAATGCTCGGCTGTGGAATGTTTCTAGAAGGAAAACTGATCCTTCATTCTCGTTCCCTTTAGACACAAAGGGACACAAGTCAGCTCTGGCGATTTAAAAGAACCCGGCTCCCCTCGTGATGTGCTGCATCGTGCCCTCTGCGTTCTGGAAACACTAGTCGAGAATCCCTGCAAAGTTAGTGAAGTGCAGCTGTTAGAGCTATTTTTGTTGCAGCTGTGAATTGGAAAAGTAGCACTTCTGACAGCTGTGACTACGTTTGTCCTTGGCATACCTGAGAGAACACGGGAGCAGAAGGAGACAAAAGGGACAGACTCGATGAGTAAATCACCCTTTAGCATTTCCTAGAATAAGTTGCTGGCAGTAGTTCTTAGAGCAGGTTCTGAGAGGTTTCCTCCTAATTAGCTGAAGAAGTGGACTTGCAAATATCTTTATATAGAGTTGGAAATCTGACATAAGGATTAAGAAAATGTACAGCAGCAGCATTTCAATCTGAAGGTTGGTTCCGGACATTAAAGGCCTCAGCTGTGATTTTTAACTTCTTTTTATGTAAATACGCTCGAGGATTATAAGAAACTCCAGGTGTGTTCAAATGGACTTGAAAGCAGCAATGGGCATTGAGTTTAACAGCAGAAGCTGTTGGCGCATCTGCCATTTTGCCCCGAGGAGGAGGACCAGGCCACCGCCTGAGGAGCTGCACCAGAGATCTCTGGTGCCTTAAAAATGAACACACGGTGATCTTTATTTTTAAAACATGTCTACGTTAAAATAGAGTCGGTAATAAGTAAGCAAACGTTGACAACATTTGCTGTGAAAACCATCATACTTGATCAGAAGAGATCCAATCTCTGGTCCCTTGTCAGAGGAAGCCCTGGAGTACGTTTCCAGCAGGCGTGACCTGCGGCCGAGAACTGTCCTGAGCCAGAGCCCGCGTCTTTGCACCTTTCATACAACTCCATGCAAATGAGTTTTGAAGCTGAACAAAGTTACAGCATTCACAGTACTTGTTGGAAAAGTGATTAGTGTATACAGATGCTACAAGAAGAGAGATTTGTGTGTGTGTTTAAACTTGCTATTTCATAACCTCATTTGATGGCTATTAAGACTTTTATTATAGAAGATGGACAATAATACCATTTCTGTGATAGTTACAGAACTCTGTCTCCCCTTCTTTGTGCTCTTTGTGCTTGAAGAAGCAGAGTCTGTTTTGTACAGCCATTTGTTTGTACCTCATGTCATCCTTTTCTGTACCTTGTGTCATTCTCCTCTAATGTTTCTGGAAAGTAGAGGCCTGCAATACCTGGCTTTAGGTGGCCCTGCCTGAGCAGGAGTTTGGCCGGATGACCTCCAGAAGTCCCTTCCAACCTAAACCACCCTGTGATTCTGTGATGCAGGATGAGTACAGGTTAATTACAGTATATTTGTTTTCCTCCCATGTTCTCTATGATTTGCCAGATATTTCCAGACATTGTGTGGCTTTTGAGCAGTGATCTGATCTTTTACACTTAATTATTGTCAGTATCTTTTTGGGGTGATAACAGTTCTCTTGGAGACCATCACACAACATATAATATTAAAACTTTGAGCCCTCAGCCCTCCCGTACCTGTCTGTTGGTTCGACTAGGCATTATAAAATTCATCTGCAGCTTTATTGTCTGTTTCCACAGCATTGTTATATCCTGCAGCTTCTCTACAGGGGCATTATTTTGTTCTGACTACCCAGAACAAGGACATTGTCAGAATCTCTGTCACATCAATATTAGCCTGGTTTTCCCAAGTCCTCTGTGAGCGTGGTTCCTCAGAGCTGGACAGAGATCTCTGTCGATGATTTTTGCCTGAGTAATTTTTTTCAGCCTTTCAGCAAGTTGCTTCTCTCAAGAACTGTTCGGTTGTCTCATGCAACACAAATTGAGAGTCTTTGGCAAGGGTCTGTACTGAACAGTTTCTGGAAATCCAAATACAGTGCATCAAATGAAATTCTCGTATCCAGACGATCATTGATTCTTCCAAATAATTCTAAAGCATTCATCGGCCATGAATTTCGTTTACAAAAACTGTGCCAATGATTTCTCTACATTTAGCACTCACTCACATACACAGTCATTTAAACCTTAAGAATTGCTTCTACTAGCATGACTGGAATAGACATGTTTATAAACATGAAGCTTTCTGAAACATGTATAAAAATTTATGTTGTGTATTGTATCCTCTAGTCCTGTGAGGTAGAACATCACAGTGATTATATTTGTTGAGCATTTGAGGGGATACCGTACCGTCTAATGGCATGTTGTTATTCATTTTGTTGGATTAATCCATTCTGTAATCCATCCTACAGACACTTCAGTTTATGTGAGTTTTATATTACAGAATATTTTAAAGGTAGTTTTTTTTGGCACAGGAACTTTTCCATGCTCGTTCAAAATAAGTGCAAAAATCACTTTTGGTGCCCTCCTTATGTTTTGAACATGAGCTGGCCTTAGGAACTCTGATAGTTTCACAGTTCCTGGTATGAGTCTGAAAGGAGAGTTTACTGTCCACAAGTTGTTTTACCCAGGCTGTATTTCTGGCCTGCTCTGTTGTGTTTTAAAATTACAGTTGGTAACCACTTCCATTTTCCATGTTTTGTTTGTTTGTTTGTTTAACTTTCACTTTTTTGAGGGATATCATCTTGCCCTGTTATCAGAATAATTATTTTGGATCTGTCTTTTCTAACAGGTAATAAAATATGATCTCTGATACGATGTCTTTAAATAGTTTTCCTGACAATAGGAAACATCTTTACTACTTTACTTTTCTAGCTGCACTGCTATTTTCTCTTTATGTTGAAAGTTCTTTTGTATAAACTTCAGAAATTTCTGGTAATTTCTCAAGTTAGAGCAGCTTGTGTCACACATGTTACAGAGCTGTTCAGCTTTCTCAGTGGTGATGCCAGTAGGCTTGAGATATGAGTGTCCCTATGCTGCCACCTTATGTTTGAAAACAAAAACAACTTGGATGTTCTTAGGAAATACCTATGTTAACAGTACTTAAGTGACCTCATAACTAGCTGTAGTCTTGAGCATGAGCACAATCATATCATGTTACGCAGTTTGGGTTCCTTCACTTTCCTTTTAGAATTTGAGACTAAGGCTCTTGGATTTTTTCATTTTTGAGTGTGTCTTTTCCTTCTTCCCAATTCCTGTCTGAACTCACAACGTGTAGTGCTTGGTCAGGGATGTCAAAGACAACATGTGGGAATAGAATGTTGTTTTTGCTTTATGACTAACAAAATAAGTACAAAGTGTATTGTTGTTCATGTTTTTGTATTAGGGCTAACAAAAGTAAGTGCAATGTATATTGTGATATGTTTAAAACTGAATGCATTTACAAGGGAGAATCGATGTTGAAGACTGCTAAGATACGGAATGCAGCTGCTAGGGAGGCTCAGTCTTGGAGACTGGTAAGATAAAGAGTACAGCTGCTAAGGAGGATCCGCCTTGAAGACTGGTAAGATAGCAGCATTGTTACATGAATGGACACTAGTTAAGTAAACTAGTGGGAAACGAATGACTGCAAGTACTGAGCAGCAGAATCGTAAATTACTGAAGTTGAAANGCAGCTTGTGTCACACATGTTACAGAGCTGTTCAGCTTTCTCAGTGGTGATGCCAGTAGGCTTGAGATATGAGTGTCCCTATGCTGCCACCTTATGTTTGAAAACAAAAACAACTTGGATGTTCTTAGGAAATACCTATGTTAACAGTACTTAAGTGACCTCATAACTAGCTGTAGTCTTGAGCATGAGCACAATCATATCATGTTACGCAGTTTGGGTTCCTTCACTTTCCTTTTAGAATTTGAGACTAAGGCTCTTGGATTTTTTCATTTTTGAGTGTGTCTTTTCCTTCTTCCCAATTCCTGTCTGAACTCACAACGTGTAGTGCTTGGTCAGGGATGTCAAAGACAACATGTGGGAATAGAATGTTGTTTTTGCTTTATGACTAACAAAATAAGTACAAAGTGTATTGTTGTTCATGTTTTTGTATTAGGGCTAACAAAAGTAAGTGCAATGTATATTGTGATATGTTTAAAACTGAATGCATTTACAAGGGAGAATCGATGTTGAAGACTGCTAAGATACGGAATGCAGCTGCTAGGGAGGCTCAGTCTTGGAGACTGGTAAGATAAAGAGTACAGCTGCTAAGGAGGATCCGCCTTGAAGACTGGTAAGATAGCAGCATTGTTACATGAATGGACACTAGTTAAGTAAACTAGTGGGAAACGAATGACTGCAAGTACTGAGCAGCAGAATCGTAAATTACTGAAGTTGAAAGACAGACACAGAGGAAGAAAACCAGAGAGGAGAAGTTAAGGGTCAGTAATATATTAGTAACGACCATGTTTATTTAGCCAGTGTCTATCTTTAGTTAGCGTCGGGTAGATTGTGAACCTGAAGGACTCAGCCAATGAGGAACCAGGGGAGGAAGGGGGGCATTGGGTAATAAGGCATAAAAGATGTGAAACTGTTTCTGCAGGTGCGCTCCTGTTTGCAGGACGCCCGCCACTGCAGTCGCGAATAAAAACTGCTTAAACTGCGTCACTAGAGGTCCGGTCTCCGAAAAATTATGTGAGATGTTTCTCACGACAAGAAGGGCTTCTGTAGGTACAGAAATGGCAAAAGGAAGCTTTTGCTGTCACGTCTTGTGTCAATTTCATCATCCAACAGATAAATGCCGCTGCTCCAAAATTCAAAGCAGTATATGCAGTTTTAGACCTAACTTGTTTTAACTTGATGCTGTCCCCTGCAGCCTGTTATGAATTTTCTAGAAATATGATCCCAAACTGACTCAGACGTTTTAAACCTTGTCGTCGCATTGAGGATCTTTGAATTTGAGGAGAAAAGGAAAAGAACGCTTTTGAATTATTTTTGGATGTTCTTTTTCTAATGATTTTTTAATATTATTGATTCTTCCCAAGTTGAATTCTTACATGCATTTCTCCATTAGCCTCATTCAAGGCATATTTAACATTTAAATATTTAGTCTTTTTTTTCCTTCTCTTTAAAAAGTAGTTCACAACAAGGAATGAACACTTCTGAGCACAATTAAGGGGTTCTTGCAAGAAGTCTTTGTATCCCACGCATGGTACTGATGGTGAGGTTCATAAATTGCTCTTTAGCACCTCTTTAGCCCATAGATTGCTCTTTATGTTGCTCTTTGGCATCTGTTTGTGTCGTAGATTGCTCTTCGGCCTTGACACTAAAGGCAGCCATTCTTGCTTGCCTTGGACACAAAGGGGCCTGTTTGGATCTGTCTGGAGCGCTAAGGGGTCTGTTCTAAATTGTTTGAGTTTCTGGTATCACAGTAGCAGAAATGTTTAGCTTGGCTTTGCACTCCAAAGTAACAGTTCTGTTGTGCTACAGTTTGTGTTAATCCTAAATACTAAGAACATCAGGGAATGACTGTGCTGCCCTGAAAAGAGCTACAAGGTACCATGGTTGGACCTTCCTACAAGTTATCACGAGGTAGGAGCGGCTAGGGGAACACAAACGCTTCCAGAAAGGTTACCTGCTTGATCCCAGTTAGGGGCCCTGAGCTGTAGGAGAGTTTTCTGCATCCTTACCAGATTTGTATGTCATCATCCACGATTCACAGACTGGTAAAGGTAAGAGGAAACAGCAAATGGTAACCCGGTCAAAATAGCATTTATATGATCCCTGTAAACTGTGCCAACCTGTCTGGAACCGTGCCGTAGGGATGCTTTGTATCCCAATGTGCAAAATGACCGCTTTGAAGTGCGATGTGTGAGAAGCAGCGCTGGAAAGGAGAAAACCGCATCCACTTAAACACTTTGTAAAGGATATGCAGAGGAAAAAGAGCTATGGTAATGGATTCCCCTGTGACTTCAACTTAGTAGAAGACGGTACAGACTGAAGGATTATGGGTCAGTAGAGAGGTGAATGAGCGTCAGTGAGGTATAACGACATGATTTAAAGAGCTGTAGAGATCCTTATTTCCAAAGGCTAGATTCCATACCTGGATCTCTGATTTAAGCAAGATGAAATCAGTAGGATACTGGCTACACTTGATTACTGCAAACCAGTGCTGACTGCAGACTCCAAATTATTCTAGTCAGGCTCGAAGTGAAATGGCTGGACTTGAAATGCTTCTTTATCAGAATTTCAGGTGTAAGTTTCTCTGCCTTTGGCAGCACAAGATCCGTTTCAGATGCTGCAGCCCTCACTCAGAAATACCATATGCCCAGAGAGCATTCTCTGGGAACAGGAGACCTTTAGTAATTCAGCCTTGCTGTCTCGGCTTTATCTTACTTGAGCAATGTTGTAGCTAAAAAATTGTTGAAGGGCTCCTCTTGGTCCTTTTCCATATTTAACCCTACAGTATCAGAACACCTGCTGAAGCACAGAATGTCCTCTGAACAGCCAGGTCCACAGACAAAAAAAAAAAGTGTATTTTAGAGGCAGCATCGTAACAAATCAAACATCTTAGACTCCAGAGCTCTCAAAACAGTATTGTTTATGAAAAAAAGAGACAGAAAAATTATATTAAAATGATTTTCTAAAAGTGAACATTTCACCCTTTAAAATGAGCTGATTCTGCCACACATACTGTGGAGGGTGGGAAAAATGTTACCACAAAATCCTGATGTGTGTTTTCTATGTTCAGGATTAAAAGCTGCAGAAGTGTCCTCGCTACCACCATCCATAATTTAGATGCAAAGGACATCACAAACAACAGTTCAAAACAAGTTCTGGTACACAGTAGTAATTCATACTACTGCAAGTCACAGTTATATAAAAGTCCAGTATATTTTCACTGTTTCTGAAACACTACAGCATACACAGAGCATAGGATTTTATGACAATAGACGTCATTAAGAAAGTAAATTATGTATTTCTGAAACTATTTACAAAATCCTACCTAACAAAAAGCAGTCTGAAGCAGAAGGTTCACATGTCCTACACAGACAAGCTCTATTTGCACTGCTGGACGTGCAAACACAGGTTGTGTTGCTCCCTACTCACAGAGGGTTCTGGATCTCTACATCGTTATGTTTAATCCCACATCAGTAGGTGGTTGAAGGGAAAAGCAGAATAAGCGTCCTTGCAAAATAAACTGAATTTTAGAAGAGTCTAAATAATCTAAGAAGGTCCCTGCAGAACAAGACAAAGCTGAGAAGAAAGAGTTTTGGTCACAAAGAACTGGTTAAACAAAGTTATCTTGCAAACTCTTGCTGGCTTGACAAGAGGAGATGGACTTTGCCGAACAAGATTTAAAGACAGCTCAAACTGGGCAAAACCACAAACTCTGAATCCAGAATACAATGTATGTATGAATATAGAAAACAAAGCAAGGGGGGGTACCTACTGGGGGAATGAGTGCATGGTAGGTGACCCTAGAAGAATGTAACCCCAGGTACCTCAGCCAATGGGGAAAGGGGGAGGCCAGTATAGAATCGGGGTTTAGGGATAAAAAGGGGTCTGTGTCCCCCAAAAATTTGAGAGACCCTAGGGGGAAATGCCCAAGGAGACTCTCCCTTTATTTGAATAAAGTTTATTTTTAGGACCCCTTGTTCTCTTCTTTGAGCATTAAGTTCCTGCAACGAGATTTTTCTGTACCGGTTCTTCTCCAGAACTGAGCAGCAGGAGCTGTAACACGGCTGTGATACCAATGCTGCTGATCAGTTTTTGAGTAGAAAACAATAAGACTGTATTTTATTTTATTCAATACTTGAATATTCTTCTGTTTGACCAGCAGTTAAATCCCTCTCTTTTTTTTTTTTTTTTCTTCTTTTTTTTATTACCGTAAGCATTCTGATTGCAGCATCTATAGGTGATGTAGACTAGGTGGTTAGACCTGAAACATGCTAACTAAAAAGAAAAAAAAATGCACAGATGATCTCCAAGCATCAATTTGCCTATTGAAACTGATTTACTAACTTATGAAACAACCCTTTGCTAGTAATGGAGAAGGGAGGGAGCAGAAATGAGAAAGTGGAGATGGCCAGAACATTCTTGGGAAGTTCTTTTCCTAATGCTGGATTTTGCAGCCTATCAGCAAGTTTCTGCAAAACTTAGGGCAGGGAATAAAAGAAAAGCCTGGCCTCTGGCATGCTGGCCTCAAGTGCAGGAGGACCCAAAGTCAACTCCTGTTCTGCACTCCTGTGCAGAAGCCTACAAGCTCCAACCTCACTAAT
>WBMW01002341.1:0-70026 GCA_013396635.1 Penelope pileata
TTTTTTTTTTTTAAATAGAAGAGAGTGCTATATATATATATTTTAAATTCTTACATGTTAGAGAAGAATTTCTATTTACCAATTCATAATTTACATGCATGCCTAAAAAAATACAGACTTGCAGAATATAAACTGAGTTACACAATTTAAAAGTTTCATCCAATAAATTATGGCAATTATGCTCACTTTTTTGCAAAAGTTAAGAATAAAAATGGAGAAGAAAACAAATCTCATTCTCCACGAGACTCTGAAACATGACTAAAAAGATCTACGTTGAACTCCTTCCGTTCTCTGCTGCACTTTGACTTCATGCTTTGTTTTTAATAACACTACAGCACCTCAGTGACATAAAGCTCTTTGAACATTGTAACAATATCATACGATATGCCTATAAATTTACATTTCCCAAAACCTCACTGCAAGTCAACTAAGCACAATCAAGTTCTGTTAAAGTGTAGTTTAAAAGAAGCAACATAACTTTATTTATTTTTAATGGACTTCTTACAATTCCTGATTTTTGGACAAATTCAACTATTTCTTACATTGGCTTCTGTTATTTTCGTGGTCTTAGAAGACAAATTTACAAAGCAAGAAATTTACGAAGCTGTTAATTCCATACACTGTGGATGTGTGAGGCACCTCTATCAATCCAAATATTCTCCGTTGTTTTTCCCCACAGTTTGGAAAACTTCCTAATAGGGTGCTACACTGCAGGATATTTGCAAATCTAAGATGAAAACACCTCAAGCAGCAAGACATTTTCTTGAAGAATATGTATTTTTCTGAAGTAAAATTAAAAAAAAAAAAATCATGTCTGTAGGACTGCAACAATTGTCTTATGTTCTGATGAGAAAATACTGTAACTGAAGAGTGAGATTTAAGATGAAATTGCTGTTCTACCATTTAAAGAAATAATCACAGAAGAAATAAACGAAGCATACTTTCAAACTCAATCTACAAGCACACAGTTGCTATGAATTTGAATTACCCTCAATTTATAAATATTTTTGAGAAATCAGTCTGAACTTTGAATCACAGATGAAATCTAGAAGCAAGCATTTGGTTTCAGATACTCCCTAATAAAGAGCTATATGGAAGTAATTATATTCCCATTTTAGAGATTAAAGAATATTAAGAAGATACACAGTGACTTGCTCAGACACTCAGAGTAATGATTCATCTGTGAAAAATGAAGAATCTGAAGAAGTTTATTTTTGATTGTTTATTCAGAGTATCTGCTGTTATCTCTACTGCTTAACTGATATAATCTTGGAACACTGACATTATAAATAACAATTATGTTATTATTACAGAAACCATCTTACATTAAAATTTCATAGGAAAAGATGATGGGAGGAGAAGGTGGAGAAGGTGAAGTGTCTATAAACTGAAGATGACAAAAAGCTTGTGTGTAATGTCTTGAAAATATTTCTAACTTTAAGTAATAATAAAAACTTTAAGCTAGTGGTTATTAAATATCTTTAACGTATTATAAATTGGAAGAAGCTGCAAGCTGGAAAATAGCCAGAGAAAATAAAGTTACGCAGGAAAAACAAGAAAGATCTCATGTTGTCCATCATTTTCAAATTGAAACATGTAATGTAAAGACTGGAAAAATAATAATAAAAAAAAATACTCCAGAAATGACATTAATGAAGTGATAAAATCTTCATAACTATTCTATGATCTCTTCTGATCAATTCAAGGTTGAAACAAGCCAAAATGACAAAGTTGTACTTCGGCAGCAGGTACTTGCAGCCAGCAGAATATTTTGAATTTTTTTCTGCTTAATTTACAGAAGAGAAAAAAAAAATAAAATCATGCAACACTCCCCCACACGTACTCCCAATCATAAAAATAGATTTTCTTTTTAGCAAAGCACTAATATAACCTAAAATATTTCTTGTTACCAGACTGAGAAGAGATCAAGGTTTTGTTTTGAGTCAGCAGAACAGTGCCTGTAAACAATGTGCATTTTATTTTCTGTCACATTTGATTACTACCCAAGTGATGAATGCACAGGAAAAACCATGCAAGAAGCATAACCTTCATACTATTCTTCTTGTAGTCACTTTTAGTATTAGCCACTCTTCCAGCTCACTAGTTTAAGAAAAGGTATTTCTAATATACTGCTTCTGAAACTTCAATAAAACAATCTCTGTATTGGAAAGATGAACATCAAATAAATCAGGAAGAGACTAAACAAAGCCCAAGGACACATGTTATTTCCAATCCAAATTCTGCCCTCCTTTGTGCTTAAATTCAGTGGATACATTTGGCTACATTTTCTAGACACTTCTGTGTTAACCAAGTCTTTCTGTGGTTTGGAAAAACAGCAAACCTCCTTCACATCAACACTATTTGGAGGCCTTTCACAGGACTGGACAGTCAATCTTTAAAATTTGTCTACAGGTTTTGAATCTCATTATTACTGTATTACTCACTTATTACAGCATTTTTGTAGTCATTATTATTGTATTGTTACCAATAAATACAGAAAATATTGACAATACTGTGGCACATTTTATCTGGAAGAAAGTGCAACTCATTTGCCAAACAGGCATGACTCCCAACCCCTTGTTTTGGAAAGGAAATATCCCACACTAGATCACTGCTGTACAATCATTTACTGTTAACAGAGTAAGGTTTACTGTAAGATAAAATTCTTCAGGAAGAGGAGAACTATACTGCTCACGACTTGAGAGCTATGTACTTAATGTGCTGCAAAATAACATAGTATGCATATTGAACTAGCTCTTAATGAATAGGAATATTTACTGAAGAAATGGGGTAATACAAAGTATTGACATCCAGATCTCCTCTTTCATATTCTGTGTACTAGATACAATTCAGTATGAGCCTGTACTGAAATATACTCCAAAATTAAATTGTATGTTGCAATCCACAGCATAATGAGGAAAATTCAACTTCTCCTCTTGGGAAAACAAACAAACAAACAAACAAAATAAACAGCAAAACCACCAACAGCAGCAACAAAATAAAAGCAAACCAACCAACAATAAAAGCCCAAAGAAAACCCCCAAAAGCCCAAAGACACTGAAAGACACTGGAGAGTGCAGGGAGATTCATTGTATTGGTAGTGAAGCAAACGGTAGTTGCTTAATTCTTGGATTGAAGAGGATTTTCTTTCAGCATTACCCTTCCAGTCTCTAGTCCTTCAGTCTAAATTCTGATGGCTACTTTTACAGCATGAGGGGGAAAAAATGTAGCTTGCAAAGCACTTTATACACCATTTGTACATGACAAGCATTTTCACCTTTTTAAAGGCATACAGAGAACATCAGTTTCCTCTTCAGTCTTAGAAGCAGAATGCCAAATAAGACTCCTTGAAGTTAGGCATTGAAGAAGGGACAAGAAGTGACAAGAGCACAGAGCTCTGCCCGGTGAGTCTCTGGTCTACAAAACCTTCCCACTTTTCTCTTCCCATCTCCACTTCACATCCACGGCTTGGATCAAAAACCTTTCAGTTTCTTCCTGGACAGTAGGACATCCTCACTGGTGATGAAAATACCTTTGCTGGAAACTACCAGGATACTTTGATGGTAGCCAGGACATATTCAGGGGACACAGTTTAAACTCCCAAGAAGAGAAAAAGATGAACAAAGATCTTCAGCAAATTGTATGAGTTCTTCAATAACATACCAGTATACAGAAGGAAACTTCAGGATGACCCCACATTCCAAAGTATTTCATAGGTAAGAGATTTTATGCATCTGATCGCTGCACAAGATTCAAGACTGTCAATCCTAAGGGACTTTCATAATGTATTCTCTGTTTTTCGTAACTCAGGAATAAGGAAAAGTTTAAAGACAGAATCACAGAATTGCAGGGGTTGGAAGGGACCTCGAGAGATCATCGAGTCCAACCCCCCTGCCAGAGCAGGTTCCCTACAGCAGGTTGCACAGGTAGGCGTCCAGGCAGGTCTTGAATATCTCCAGGGAAGGAGACTCCACAACCTCCCTGAGCAGCCTGTTCCAGCGCTCCGTCACCCGCACCGTGAAGAAGTTCTTCCGCATGTTGGTGCGGAACTTCCTGTGCTCCAGCTTAAGGCCATTGCCCCTTGTCCTGTCCCCACTGACCACTGAAAAGAGGTTCCCCACCTCCATTTGCCTCCCACACCTACTAGGGAGGTACTCTTGGGTACTAGGTAAGGTACTCTTCTTACCGTACCATAGATAAAGAGTTGCATATGACTTGACTTTTTTCTTTTTTATTTTATATAGTTTACATGTTTTTATACTTGAATACTTTATTCTCAAAAATATGCCAAAAAATTAGAATGAATTCCAGGAATAAAAAACAAATCTATAGTAAGAGATGGGATAAAACATATATACAATATGATCATTAAACACTGATTAAGAGCAATTAAGCGACCATATCCACTTCTTATAATCAAAAGGGAAAATATCTTCCAATAAGCTCCAATAAGATTTTTTTTTCTGAATATCCAGCAGTAAACAGTTATCCAAATGCACCTTTCACTGACAGCATCATTATTTTGTATCATGTTTCTGAAAACATTTGAAGAATCAATTGCAATCTGAAGATCTAAGGATCACTTTGCGTTTACAGAATCAAAAATACAATCTATTCTCATATTTAAGGCAGTCATTTCAGAAACAAAGATATCGCAATATAATTTAGGATACAGACCAGCGAGTTTATAATTAACTCAAATCCTTAAATGAAGCATTTTTAAGGAAGTTGAGAATGTACTTCACATCCTTCTAAACAAATCTGTTAAGAAGATGCAACAAGATTCAAGGAAATGGATGCAAAATTTGAGAATTGCTTTGTTACCAGAATACTTCTGTGCAACTGAAGTTTCAGCTGGATATTATTTAAATAGTATCACAAATGAGTTCTAACAAAAAATCTTAAAACAGACCTCTCAGCCTAACAAGAAAAAAGTAACAGAACAATGCAACTCTTGACTTAAATACATTAATCTATTGAAAAAAGTACAGGGTTTTGATTACTTTTAGCAGATTTCCTCTATTTAGATATTTTGTCATCTATTCAAAGCTTACTGTTCATCTATTCAAGTGCTTTTACTAAAGAAGAAATTGCCATTTTGTTGTCAAATGGGTGCAAAAAAAAATCTCTCCTGTACTGAGAATAGTGTAGATTTCATTTTGAAGTCAATTGAATTTTGTTTCTCTGGTTAAATATTTATTTACAACATCAAGAGAAATGTCCAATAGAACAAAATTCTATTTGGTGTCATTACCGAATGAGTCTATAGGATTTTCCACAGCCTTCCAAGCATCATTTCTTGTCCTGGTGGCAACATTTTAGTCTGGATATTTCTGCACACCCTGTGGGTTTCCAGCCAACTAATACATGACACTTCATCATCTCACAGAAGCTGACTCCAGTTCTGACACAATTCAGTTCTGTTATGTAGTTCATTACAAATTAAATTGGTGTAGCTGCATCTTGGAAAGCTGTCCTGTATTGTTATTTTTTAAAATACGGAGTAAAGAAAAAAGCATTAGAAATTAAAAATCATCTAGCATATTAGTTTAAATTCTACCTTAATTTATGAAATAAATAAATCTGCTTTTGCAAATATCTTTCAGTACATTTTAGCATTTTTGTTGTTGTTTAAGACTATTTCCATTTCTAAACAACCCTATCAAAAGCTTGGTATCAGCTTGTGAAGTTGTGCAGAACCAAGTTTTGATGAGCGCGTGATGGCTCTACTTCAAAGCACCTACCAAGTTATCCTAATACAATGGAAATAATATCAGTGTTTAAAAAGTATTTATTACAATTTTAATAAAATAGTTTTTAAAACAGTTTTGACGTAGCTAGAAAGCAAGCAATCATGATAATCACTGTGCAGATACTAAACTAACTTTCACATGCTGAAACAGTCTTGGTAGCAATATAACCAAAGTGTTTGTTTGAGAAACCAGAACTAATTTTCAGAATGATTATTTGTGACATTTCCCAAGAAATCTGAAAAACCTCTGTGGTTTTCTGGAAGAGGTTTACACTTGCTCCGCACTCTTTAAATAGTTTATAAAAGCACTGAGGATTGCCTTATAGCTCCTCATCGCTGAAGCACATAAAATCATCTCCTAAATAAAACCACTCAAAACCAGATACTCACTAAACATTGGGGATTGAAAGCAGGTAGGACGTGAAGCTATGTTTATATCAACTATGGGAAACTGAGAACTTAGCTGTTTCTCAGAGCAATAAATCACCAGAAGATAACAGACTGAAATCATTCACTAGCAATCCTTCTATATTCATCAGTTTAAATTACACCATAAAAGCTTGTATTGAACCTATTTACTTTTTTATTGTAAATCCTGCAAGTAGGAGACAGGATGACTGCCACTCTGGAAGCTGCAGATGAGATTTAAGGAAAGGAAAAATAAAATAAGAGGCAAGGAAGTTACTAAAAGAGTTCCTATCTTGGCATTATTTCTGATTGATATGCATTGGGGTTGGAGGCATTACACAGGCAGCTTGAAGTGGATGCAGTTGTTTTGCATCAGAACGTGATTGTGCAAATGAAGCACTGTACTGGTGTACTGCAAATACAGAGTAATTGGAGGCTCACAATTTTACATGTTGTTCTCAAGCACATCTCTTGCCAAATTTAAGGGATTGAGGTTGCACTTAAAGGAAAATGTGACACAATTGCATGTCAGCTGCAAGGTAAACATACTCTTGAAAAGCACCGATCACATGCTGCCCTGTTCTAGGACTTACTGTAGCTGAAGTGACCAGAGCCAAAAGACAGCATTTATGGGGTGCAGTGTTTTTCCCTATGCTTTTTAGCAGGCTCAAATACTCATGCTGTGCAGCACAACAGAAAAGCTTGCCCAGTCAATATTCACTGATTTATAAAACGTTTTTCCCATGTATGCATATTATTATTTACCATTACTATTACAAACTTAGCTAATCTTTTAAAGCTGCTCACTAATCAAAAACCCACCAGGACCATCAATTTGTGACTGAAGACCACAGTGTAAAGGAAATTTCTCTCTATATTGTGCGAGGAAGAGACACTTCCTGCAGCTTTGCTGCCTTTGAGAAGCATGCCCGCCAAGCGCTGACAGGAGAATGAATAGAGCCAGTCATGCTAAACATGCATCCTATTGTTTTGGGCTGTGTCGGTCAGATACACTGTCAACACATTTTCTGTTTCTTCCCCTACCTCCCCCACCACCACCTTTTGTTGCTGTTGTTGGCAACTTACACTCATCCCGTTGAATTCAATTAGAATATGCTGCAAACCATGCTGCATCTGCCAGAGCCACTCTTTTAAAGAAACACATGGACTCTTCTGAACAGTGGGGATTTAATTTTTTTCCAAAAAGGCTGCAGAAGTAACCTCTTGGGAAGCAGGAAGTGTTTTTCCCTTTTTGAAATCAAAACAATTTCTCGGGGAAACTCAGTTACTTCCTCACAATGAGGACAGAGTCTCTAAAGAAGGAGCTAATTGGGGAAGGACCTTTCTCCAACATATGCATGAGCAAATGCTGCCATACATACATGAATATACTTATAAACACACAAAAATAGGTGTGCACCTATTGTTCATTTTCTCTGGAACAAGTAGGCTGAACAGTGAAGAGGCTCTCAAAACCACACATCAGCTTTTTAAAAATTGCTTCAATGGCTGACCAATCAACAATAATTTAGCCTCAGTCAGCTTTGCATTTATGAGCAGCAAGAGCTTACATTAAATCAAAAACCTTTACAGATGGTGGGGCATGCAAGTTGGGATTTCAAACATGGGCCAAGTCTGAATGTATTATTTGAAATAATTCCTGTTCTACCACTTGGCAATTTTGCATTCATTTACTCCTACAGCTTTTCATATCCATATAAAGAAATATGTCAAAATTAAATGTTAAAAAATGAAACTTAGTCAATATTATTGAAAAATATCTCGTATAGTGATTTATAAATGATGAGATGAAGCAAAAAAATAAAAATTTCATCTTCTAGGAAAATATTTTACCTACTGTGTCACAAACCAACACAATGATTTTCCAAAAAAAACAGTCCAGGATTTCAGCCACTTTACATTCTGTGAGCTTTATGTCTTGCTCAGACTGGTTTGTCTGCCTATAAATAAACGTGGGTGAACCATCCCTCAAAAAAACTAACAAAGAAACAAACAAAACTACCTATGAGAGCTAGCATAGATTCAAGCTCAGAACTTCTGGAGCAAGGACAGTGACTTGAAAGACCCTAAAGTCAATGATAAGCTAGAAGGCAATTTTGATTTTGTTTCACTTTCAAAACAGATTAAACTGGCAACTAGCCTTGAGCTTCAAGAACAACAAAATGTATGCACACGGCAGTCTGGTTCTTTGCACGTTTCCCTTCAGGGAAAGCAACACGTTTGTCAGCCAAAGGAACGCCATTTCTTGCCTTTCCTGTGGCCAAGTAAAGGAACTGCCTCAAGAGATATTTGTATCTCAGCCACTGTGAATGAAATCAAAAGATGATAAAAAGATCAGTGTCCTAGACTGTATACATTTGAAGGAAGCCTGAAATTATAATCTACAGGGAGAAACTGTCAAAGCAATCAATGGCATAAAGTCACCCTGATAGACAAAATAGGAAAGACAGCAATACCTATTCTTTATCAATCACATAGATTGCATCACATTACTCTTTTTAACCCTCAAGCTTCAGGGGGGAAAACAGGCTTCTAAAAACCCTAAGGAGACTGCAGTGACAGGGAATAAAAAAAAAGAAAGAAATAATGCTGGGGAGAGTGGGAGAAACGTTTGGTCACTCACAAGAAAATAACAATACTTTCTACCTAAAATGCAAGATATCCTAAGAGTGATAGCTAAAAGTTGAATAAACATATTTCCTTCCAGGGGTGACTAGAAAGAGGGAGATGTTCACTAAGGGACTTAAAAGTCTACGTCTCATCAGCAAGTTACTCACTGAGAGACTTTTTGACTTCTAATTATGCTGCTTCTGATGGCACCACTGAAATAAGAAAGATTTGCTAGATTGAGTAGTCCCACGTTGCTTCCAACTCTACAGATTTATGGAGAAATGAGAAGAAAATGAAATGGCTTGCCAATGCTGAGACCTTTGACAAATATTTTCAGTGGTATAGAAGTATTAAAAGATGACGCTGTGTTCTGCATTGATCAGGACCTACTCTGAATGATTTTTAAAAATCCCAATCCTCTCTTTATTTTTAAGGAGTTATTGAACAAAATCTCCTGAAATCTCTGGGATGTCTTCAGAGTCTGGAAAGAAAACAACAAATTTCCCTGTGTAATTTTTCATGTAAACATGCTTCAAAACTTTAACTTGCTATCTAGGTTATAAGATTGATTACTAAATAATACCATTGTAATCTCTGGGAAATGTCCCTGAATTAAACTAATGTAATCTCAGTCTACAACACAATCAAGTGTGGGTCCTCTTAAAAAGTCTCATTAATTTCTTCCATAATCTTGGTTTTCAGTGCTGTATTAGCTAACACTCGGCTGCTCTTTTCCACTCACTCATCTCTTCTTTTTTCCTTTCTCAGGCTTAGCTCCATTTCTTTTTTCTGCTCTACTTACTACATGATCTCCCATTCATTCCTAACTTCAGCTGTTAAGCTTTTGCATTTCATTGCCATCTTTCTCTCAGACATGTTTTGATCATACCTGTAAGCCCTACTCTACATCGAAAATATAAATACAATGCTTAAAAATGAAACACGAAAAGGTAACAAAAGTTTAATCACATATCTATGTTTTCTATGTTCCATCCTGAACTTTCATTCTCATTGACACATTTTGAATGAGTTCCTCAGGAAAATAAAGCTACTTAAAAGAAATTATTACTTCAGGTTCCCTGATTTGAAGCCATGGTATTACCTTAGAGTTGCATATCTACTTAGTTTCTGTGACAAACTCTAATTGTTGTGCTCCTTTTGAATTCACTTTCTTGCAAGCTAAACATAAATACGGAGAAGCAAGTGAAGGAGTGCAAGCCTTAAGAGAAAACTCTGTGAGTTTACAAACCAATTCAGAAGCCTATATCACATTCAAAACATAATTAAAAAAGCATTGGCTGCTTGCAAATAGAAATAAGACCAGAACAGGTCATCATTTACATTTTAGTACTATTTTCTGAAAGGAAAAATAACATTTTTTCCACAGGTTTCTGACAATAGTCTGTTTCCAATCTCAGAGAAACAGTATGAAAAAGAGAACACTAAGAATTGTGCAATATTTTGACACTACACTGCTTCAGGCTAAATATCATCCATGACAACTGGAGAGCTAACGTAGAATTTGTCTTGGTCTCAGATTTGCCTAATTCAGTAACTCAAAAGAAAAATCAGTAGAAGTCCATGTTCTGATGGAATTCAAATGTATCTATCAAAGGAAGAATTCCAGAATTAATTTAATCTCTGTTTGGATTGCTCTCTGGAGCATTAGGAAATGCTTGCTATTATCACTTAAATAGCTAACAACAGAAAAGCTATTTAGTACAGTTATTGGTTTTCTTCCATTAGAATTGCATTAGACCATACTTTCCGCACATATGAACTTCTAGTGACTGTGTACTTGTTATTTTATCATGCTCTCCTGTAATAAGGGATATGATACTCTGCAGCATTACTAACCCAATGTTGTAGGTTAGCTCTATGATTACAATATTAGGTATTAATAACTAAAATATACATTTTTATTTATTCTAAAAGGACATCTTACATCATTAGACTAAGGCTTTGTTTGATTAAAATGGGAAAACTACATTATGACTGAAATCAATTAGCCCTAGCACTACAGCCAAAACTTCTATCATTTTGCAGATGTTCACTTTCAAGTTTCAGAGTTATCATTTCTCTTTTCTAAGAGAAATGGTGCTAACTACAACATGCAATGAAGAGCATCTGGAATCTGAAAATCAACTTATGCCTGTGTAAAGATATCCATTAGCTTCACTGGGCATTGAATCAGGCTGTTACTGCAGATCGGTCAGCGCAATTCTCCTCGATGTGTCAGACATTAATGAAGTTAACATGGGAAAGAACAGTGCACAGCAAACAGCTGATGACAAAATTGCCCAAAGCGCTCAGCTACCACTGAAGTCTGCCCATCAGGCACAATTCCATAACCTCCTGAAAAGCTTTCAGACTCCAGACACAATATTCTGCTGTTGCTGTCATTAGAAGGCAATTCAGTGACTTTTCTTAATCCATTAAAGGTTAGTGCTCACTGCTATTTCTGGTTAGCAAGAGGTAGCTTTCTGGTACGAATTCACAAATTATGATTCCTAGCAGGGATTTTTCAGCGTAAGTTTATGAAAAGTTTCATTCTCTGATGTCTACAAAATCAAAGTAACAACAGGACAGATCTTCATCAGTTCCAATTCACTCCTCCAGCAGACAAAGTAGATTCAGAATTCTTCTTTTCCTTTCCCCTTAGAGGCACGCTGCTCTGACAGAATTTACTTAATCACCTTGGGCATCCTGCATTGAATGAATTTCATCTCCATTAATGAATGGAAACAGATATATAAAAATGGAAGGGTAATACATAGGTCACTCTGAAAGTAATGCCTCCTATTTCGTTCCATGGAAACTACAACAGATACAAAGAGCACAATAACACTAGTTGATAGAACACGTTCTCAGCTACAAGTCACAATTTTTCAACATGATCACCACCATTAGCTGTGCATTTTCACCAGTGATGAACAAGAGCCTGCACACTATGGTCGTCAAAATCTGTACCAGTGGAGGTGACCCACTGTCCCTGTCACCACTGCCGAAACACACCACCCACCACCTCACTGTGCTCACATCCACTCTTTGGTCTCCATCAATGTTCAGCAAGCATCAATTAATGTCAATGGATGCCATTGTTTCTGCATGGAGGAATTCAATTCCACACCTTTGCTTCATCCGCACTTCCATGTCAGACGCCATTGGGTCAGAGTGCCCCTCTGCTGCTATCTGCCGCATGGTAACAAAATGGAACAAATTATTGGAGTGAAGGCCAGACCACCAACCTCCACCTCTGACGTCCTGAGTCAACATAACAAAATAGGAGGCATTACTTTTGGAGAAGCCCTCCTATTAACTTTACAGTAGTGGGCTTGCCTTTGAAGACTGCCTTTTAGACTCCTAACTTAATAGGTATCAAGTTCATTGACAGCCTAATAATATTAGCTTTTGCAATCAAGAACTTAGAGCCTCCTGATCCACTGGTAACCGATTAATACAGATGGAAACTCTCTGCAACTTAGTCAGGCTCAGTACAGGGTACTAATAGATAGTTTCCACAGCCCAATTATCCCAAATGCAATATTAAAAGACACGCAATGCTTCCAAGTACTCAAGTTACCTCATTTGGATACCCAATAATCTCTCTAATACTGCACTATGCTCTGTGGATGCTCTCTGTATTTGTGCTTTATAAAATGCCTTTCAGCATCAATATTTTTGCTGTCTGAAACCTCTCACATTGGAAACTTGAAACAACTTCATTGCTTTGCCCCACATTTGACAGATGTGAACACATCATATTATTTTCTCAGAAAAAAGAACAACACACTCTTAACTCCACGTAATGGTCTCAGAAAAACACCAGTCGCGGTGGTCTGATTTCTAAAGGGAGTCATACACTTGTTTGCAAGCAGGTTTTTTTCAGAAGTCACTTGAGAATGTGTTCCACTCACCTTTTCTGTGTGAGATTCTGGGTACTCAGCACCTCTAACCATCAGATCAATGCTGCACACTGAATAGTTTCTTTGTCAAAGGCTCCTCTATGCTGGCACGTTCAAAGTTAAGAGAAATCAACCTAAGTAGTTCTAGTGTGAACAATTTCTTGCAGAGTATACATTTCAGAAGCTTTCTTCCTCTGCATGAATATTTTCTATGAAGGAGGGAATCACAGAAATTACTTTACCTCTGAACGTGAACACCTTGGTGGGGATTTTACATCTTTTCTTTGAGTTAGGCTCATTTTTCACTCTTCTCTTTGATTCACTTTAACTCTGTTTCCAGCCAAGACAATCTAGCAATGAGAGATGTATTTCTGTTCCAGCACAGAGCTAGCTTACTACTGCTTTGATTCCCTTAAATAAAGTCTTCAAAGAAAGATTCTGGAGAATTACCACAGGCCTATATCTTCATTTTTCTCCCTCTTGCATCACAGTACACTTTACTTGCTCTGAGTTTCCTCTTCAAGACATTCTGAAAGATGTAGTGGTAGGTCTTCAAGTGGGAAGACCTTGTGTAAAAATGTCAGTGAACACAAAGCCTACAGAGCCTTGGCAACTTTTTTCCTGTCTGAGAAAAAGGGAGTGTAATGACTGTAAAATCTCTGCTCTGCATCAGTAGAGCATGGAGGGTTTCAAGGCACCAAAATCAAGGTTTCTCCATAGAAGAATCAGGGTTAAAAGGCAATGAATAGCAAGCACCCACCATGTCCAGAAAAGTACTGATCTACAAGAGGAATATGCAGGTGAAGGAAATTGGCCAGGGGTAGATTTGGATGGTGACAAAGAATAAACTCTGCAGTCATTCAGGCCAGTTGCCAAGCATGCAGAAAATGAATTGGCAAGAAAGTAGGCAAGTTTCTGAAGGATACGTCTCAAATAGAAAGTCTTCTGCTGGAACCCTGTTGCATTTCTACAGTTTTCACCACAATCAGCTTCTTATCAAAATTAAAACATCTTGCAATTGGCTGCTTTCTGTAGAAAACACCGTTTTTGTGGTTTTTTTTTTTTTCCTGTACTCTAAGAGTAAGCCAACTTGATGCTGTCTGTATTTTACAAAGCCTCAGATGTCTCCAAGACTGAGTCCTGGTTTCCATGTGAATTACTATGGGTTAGGAATATCTTTCTGTCTTCACGGAAAAAATATATATATATTTCTGTTGCACAAAAGATCATCAGATTCTGCATTAAAGAAAATAAGTATACTATCTGCTATTGAGTAAACCCCAAGAACATTTTATGATTCTGAAACTGCATTAGGCTGCCTTCTAGCTCAAGAAATAAAGACTCGTGGTTCCAGACAATGGCACCCACAGTTCTTTGTCTTCTGATGACCAGTGCGAGGATCATCATTACAGTTTGAAGATGTATCAACCTTTAGTAACAGTTACTCATTTACACACACACTGTATCGAATGCTTTTTCTTCAGTTAAAAAAGGTTGATGTTCATCTGAAGAGGCTTTATTGGGGAATGTTTACAAATACACTCTAACTGTATCTATATATACTGACAGAAAAGAAAAACAACAACAGGTATTCTTTCCATCTTTGCATCAACTTCATGAATTACAAAGCCCTTTACGTAGTAAATTTTCACATTTATTTTTATAGTCAGGAAGTCAGCTTTCATTTTCATTGGTGTATTACTATTTTAAAGAACACAGCAAGGGAGATAAACCACATAAAATTGCAGTGACGAGAACACAACAGAATGGGCATGATGAAACAGAATCAGATGCACCATGAACCACCATGAAATGACTTTTTCTGAACATGACAAGACTTTGAATTGTCCGGATTCCTTTAAAGTACTATACATTTCCCAATTATAAACACCAACTATAGAGGCATAAAGAAAAAAATCAGTTTAACAGTTTAAAAAATGAAATACAGACGGATATAATTCATCTACTCTTGAGCTATCTAGATGCCTGTACATCTGAGGAGCTTAAATTATAACTTCTGTAATTAGCTGAGATATACTGCTGATGATTTTTTTTTTAATGCAAACAAAAATGAAACACACAAGTTGTTGTCAGCTATTCGGACCCCAGCATAATCAAATTTTAAGGAATTTAACATGATGTAGGAAATTCTGGTGGCATTTTTATACTATCACAGACAGGGAAGAACTAGCTAAAGATCGATCCTTTGAATTCAGCTGCTTTTACTGGTTACGTATAGCAAACAGAAAACAATACACAATCTGATTTTGCTGCTCTTCAACCACACAACACCTACTGCTACCTTATCCTGCAGAATGTTTTTAAAATATCAAGTTATCTTTGCTCAATAAACAGAGCATTATCCAGCAATACATGATTTCAGTATCTACCTGAAAGAATAAAAAATGAAAATCACCCCTAAAATAGGAAAAGGTATACTTTGGCCATGTGAATGCTGCAGCCAGAAGCCCTGCATTTCTTGTTCTGATATTAATGAACTCACAGCACTTTAGAGCAGCTCACCCACTGATAAAAAGGTTTAGGTAGGTTTGCCAATAGATTACAGCATGAAAAAAATGCACAGCACTTTTTTTTTTTTCTCCTCTGCTATACACTTGATTAATGGAAGAAAAAGACCTTTATTTTCCAGTTAACTGTGCTGTTGCTGCTTATGTCTTTCCCACTAAAATATAATTCAGACAAGAGTAAAGCAAACACTTGCTACCTGTAAAACCCAAAGCAACCAGCCTAAGACTCAAACATTCCTACAGAGAATGTGCACAAACCTTAGTAGAAGACAACTATAGGATTCATTCAGATACAATTAGCTCTTTCAAAGGTATACATTCATAAAAAAAAAAAAGGCTTATAGAAAAGCTTTATAATGAAAGGTTTCTAGAATTTAGTTCAAAATGTCATTGAAAGTATGTTTTCTCTCATCCTACAAGCTTGATAGCTGATACAAAAACAGTTGAATAAATGTTACGGTTGGACTGTTCAGATTATGAATAGCCCTCTCTCTTAAAATACTCCTACATTTGCTTCACCAGCAAGCTCAAGTCAGAAATTTGGTCTCTGTCATGTTAAAAAGAAAGCTGTCACTCACAGAATACAAATAACTTGGGTACTCGGTTTGCCTGAGCACTCTCATGACTGCTAATGGTGTCAGAAAACGTTTCTTCTCAGTTTTATGTCTCAAATGCTTTAGTCACTCCATAAAGTATAGAATCAAGACCATGACTCTGAATAGGTAGTATGAATAGCCAGCAGCACTGACCTCTAGAGATGGGCCAGAAGGGTAGAAGTGCATTTTTGGAAGAAAACTAGCTATTTCATAGCATGTGCAAGCAATCCTGCTGTCAGCACTCTTTTCTAATTGCCGGCCACAGGGTGTTAGAACTGGAAGCCCTTATAACTATGTTGAATACCAAAGTATTTATGTCTGGGGCATATATAGCTTCAGGTAAGAATTAGATAGAGCTGATTATTTAGTGACAGCCACAGCCAGCTTGACCCTATGCCACCTGTCTGGCTCTTTTTCTCTAAATCTTTGTCAACTAACAAAATAGATGTGGCATTGAGAGAAGACAGTTGGTTAAGTAATTCAGCACATACTTTCTTAATGTTAACAATATCTGTCTCAAAACTCTCTTCGAGTGGGAACAGAAATTTCATTTTAGGAAAACTAATCACTCCCAATCTTCAACTACCTCCACCAGCTTGTCATAAAGTCTAAGCACTATCACTGGTAACAAGTAATATGCTCTAAAACAATTCAAAGTTAGAAAATTCCAAGTATAAGGATTGTCTTAAAAGGTCAGCTTAGCAAACAGCAGATATATCTTTTTTGCCCTTTCTCTCTTCCTCAACAAAAATGGCTCATCAACACTAGTAAGTCAGGATTATCATCATAGAATGGCTTGGGTTGGAAGGGACCCCAAGGATCATCAGGTTCCAAGTCCCCTGCCACAGGCAGGGCTGACAACCTCCAGATCTGGTACTAGATCACGTTGTCCAGGACCCCATGCAACCTGGCCTTGNGAAACAACCCACCAAACAACTCACAAAAAAGTATGTCCTTTGCATATAAATTCCTCTGTAGATCTGCATCAATTCTGCAGGAATATTGTAAAATCATTCCTTGTGGCTGTTTTCTGTTGGATGACCTTGTTTGAAACAAGAGAGTAAAAAAAAAAGATTTGCTCAAAATGTGTAGCACGGTGCTAAAAGACCAAAGCTGTCCATAAGGAATAAAAAAAAAAGTAGAAAAATGCTTTTTCCTGCTGCCCAGCAGTAAGCGATGGCTCTTGTACTTCCTTCCCCTTTCCAATAATAAGATGATGCTCATCCCGAACATAATTAGAACCACAAAGCCAAAAGAACAATAAAAAAAACACACATAAAAAAAAACAAAAATCATGTACTGTGTTGGACTTGACACGTGAGGTGACTAGCTGATTTCTGAAGAGTATACTACAGAATCAGTATATTACAACACCATCATGACCAAAAAAAAAAAAAAAAAATACAACCAATGTTTCAAGCAAGAAAAAAAGGGCTGTTGGTAGAGACTGGAAACCTTTAATACCATAGATATCCCAACGATACTGCTTCTACTACCACAGAAAGAAATAAAAATTATGAAGATACAACAGATCTGTTTTCTTAGCTCCTCCAGCAAAATGTCAGCCATCTGACTCAAATGGCAGTGACAGTTGCTAAACCCTTCTTCAAGGAGTAGTTCAAAGTGTCAATGTGAAATAAACAGGACTCATATTTTCCATACTGATGCTCATTGCCTTTCTACTGTACATTTCTTTGTCCTCTTATGTTTTGGCTTGGTTTTGTTTGTTCATCCATTTTCAGTACAGCTGCAGTGACAGGCTAAATTTTATGTGGAGAAAAACAGCGAACATGTTTCCAAAACTTTTGAAAAACATCAACAGAATAAATAAAATACTATCTTCATAGAGCTATGTTCAAGGCTCATTTTGTCCTGCTTCGAGGATAGCTGGGAGATGATCTGCTGTTCATCTGGAAAAATGGACAGGAAACACAATTTTCTGGAAGGCCACAGAACACATTTGAAAAGTTCACAAAGCTGGTGTTCAGGTAGTTTTTGAGAATCAGACTCCCAGAGTTGACACAAAGCTCCTCTGTCTGGCCAAGAACTGCAGAAGGCAGGCAGGCTGGGTAGCTGGCACCTACGGCTGCTGCACTCAGGACACAAAATTTAGTCCATCTGGATCCAAACCTAACCTGCATTAGCATTTCCTCCAGCAGTCCCACAGACAACGCTGAGGGCAGCTTGACTCCTGGCAAAGGGTGATGCCAGCAATGTGTGCACCCCCACACCTAAGACACTCTCTTTCACAATGGGAAGCCAGGAGGGAGCTGGAATAACTTCCAGAGTCTGACAGCAGGGCATCCTGCCTGCCTGTGAGCCAAGATACAAGCGCTCAATGTTTTTTAATGACCCAAGATGCACTTCAATCTGGACACCCAACAGATGCTTTGAAATACCAACCAGATTTAATCTTCTAAGTGCACCTCAAAGTAACAACTCTCTGGATTTAATTCTAGACTCGAGAAGCAACAACATCCAAATACTATATTCTGCTCTGATTAGCTAAGTTGTCTCTCTCTCCTGCTGTGTCACGAAGTTTCTCAAGAACATGTTTTCCCGATACAGTACTGGTTCATCAGAATCAATATCTATCTCTGGACAATGATCAGTCAAGAAAGCTTCTAAAGCGCAGAATGAAAACTCCCATTGAGACAGAACTAGGGACTCAGTTCTGATTTGGAGCTGAATCTTTCACATCTCAATTCAACATGATGATCCCTACTGATTACCTCAAAATACTTTTCCCTTTCATTAATTATTTTATTCCAACATGGACTGAAATGAAATACTGAAATAACAACATTCTTTATGAATTAAAATGTCTGATTCTCATCCACCCTGTCTTCAAGAACTATGGGGGTAAAGTCTGTTTACTGCATGTTTAACTTTTATCAGACTTGCAAGCTGAGAAAATCTCTTGGCAAAGACCTCCTCCTTTCTTTTCGTGGATATCTGACTGACATGCAGAAGTAGGTAGCAGTAAGTGATTTATATCTTTGTGTGTTTTTAGAAGTCAGTAATCAGTCTCTCCAGAAGGACATTGAAATGCATCCAAAAAACAAGTCTGTAGGACATTTTTTCCTATGGATATTAATCTGAGGGGAAATCTTGTAAGAACTATGACTTCAGAAACCATAATGTAGTGATATTTTACTAAATACACAAGACGGTGAGTTTTATTTTGGTTTCCTATGTAAGACTTGGGAAGATCTTCAGCAGAAGAACGTATAAAACTGAAAACATAACAGTTGAACAAAGACTTTCTATGCTTACATTAAAAGAAGTAAAAACATAAAAGAAAACAGTATGTAAACTTTACTTGCCCCTCTTTGCTTCAAATTATTTTCAGCTCTATCAGTACAACTTCTTAATTTTTACTCTTCTTTTTACTATTTTTATTGCTGATCTTTGGATTTAGATCAGTCTTAATGTCAACGCAGAACAGCATAGCCCCAAGGACACAGTAGTACATGGTAATACACTTTCCTTTTCCCTTCAAATGAATGGCATGAAACAAAACTGGCTCAGCATTTGAGTGCTTTTCTACATGCATCACTCAAGCGCCATGTGCCTCATAGGATGAGCTGTTAAAAGCAAGTAGTCACTCTGCTCTTATGTCTGTATTCCATTAAAGCATTTAGGGCTGTCAGAAATTAAATTCAGAGTCAACAGTCAAACACACTGTATGTAAATGCAAACCTGAACTATTCAGCCCAGCTGCGTTTCAGACTGCAGCAACTTACTTCTATTACACTTAGCCATGAGGTTTTGATATCTCTTATTTGATTAAATTCTTACTCATGTTAATGAAAATTAATCAAACCACAAGCTAGCTAGCCAGAAGAAAGCATCAGAAAACTGCTTTTAAGTGATCACTCTCTAAGTTGTAATTCACCTTCAAGAGCTGTGTGTAAAACTTTGAGAACTGATATCTAGACTTTATAGGCTTCGAAGAGGTAACTTTTCAGCTCCTTTCCAAAATTTCAAACTGCTCATTAAAACAGAATGGTTATAGGCAACAATGAAACTAACAGACAGCTCTACAACGTGATTGCTTGAGGGAAAACAAGGTATCTTAGAAAAACTCTAATCCATTAATACTTGAGCAAGAACATCATAAGCTCAGTCTATAACTTTCATAGTTTCTCTAGAAACAGCTATTTTCATTCCTAACCCTTTCATTCTCCCTTTTTTCTTTATCTTTCCAAAGTCCTAGTTTCTGTCTAGTTTTTTTTATTATTATTTTTCATTTTTTAGATTACAGGACTAATGCTCCTAACGCCCCATGTTCTAGATGAGTCCTTGTGTTATTTTTTAAATAGCAGATATAATGCTAAACAAAAGTTCTATCTGAAGTGCAGAGACCAAAGCTGGTTATGTGAGAAGGGAAGCAGAGAGCTAAGGAACCTGCCACTCACTATTTCCAGTTTTCAACTCACGGATTAGGCATGATTTAGAGGTTTTGCACGTAATGCAATCACAGGATCAAAAAGACACGGCACTTGCCTTCAGGTCTGAATATGGTTGAAGACTCTGAAGCAAGAAGATCTTCTTTTGTACTTGCAGTAAAGGCAACTCTGTTGTCTCAACACTCAGGCCAAAGCAGCTATGAATGGAAATGACAGTAAAGCAAGTAGCTGTCAACTAATTTGCACCAAATTACCTAATGACATGTAATCCATTTGAGATGCCTGAGCTCCTGGTGGTCACCCCATAAAAAAAACTGATACACTATTAATTTTCTACTTAAATTCCTGGATATTTGGAGAGACTGAAGCAACTATAGAGAACAAGACTAGAGGCAGTGACATGGGGCAGACTATAGAAACTTTTGAACTACTAATGAGTCTTCCATACTACCCAGCCCTCCCCAATGCCTGGTCAACAAGGAATGAAAGGGGAGGACAGGAGATTTTAATAGGTAGAAGAGAAAAAATAAGTCTGAGGGAATAAATGAATATAATTGTATCTAGGAAACAAGTGTTTGTGGTCTGGCATCTCACTACTTCAAACAGCAGTTGCTGGATAACTCCATATATTTACACTCATACAAACTTTTTCCCTTAAAAATATATTAGAATGTTATAAATCTGTGGGTAGCTCCAAAAGTAATGCCTCCTGTTTATTTCCATGGAAACAAGAGATACAAAGAGCACAATTTATTTTTCTCTATTTGATAGAGAAAATTCTAAGCTACAAAACAATTATTTTTAACATAGTCACCACCAGTAGCTCCACATTTTCACCAGTGACGACCAAGAACTTGCATGCCACGTTCATAAAAATCTGCAGAGCTGTCCAGAACATGACTTGTCTTTCACATCACTGTCTCCCCTGCTGAAATGCATCATTCACCACTTCACTGTGCTCACATCCACTGTTTGGTCCACACAGACATTCAGCAAGCATCAATGAATGTCAATGAGCGCAATTTTTTCCCCTCGTGTTGGAATTAAATTCCACACCTTTGCTTCCTCTGCACTTCCATGTCAGATGCCATTTGGTCAGACTGCCCCTTTGCTGCCATCTGTCACATGGCAACAAAATGGAAAGGAATACTGGTGGGAAGGTTCAAGTTCTACTGTCATCCCATCAACATCTGCCTTTCATGTTGTAGGTCAACATCATAAAATAGGAGGCATTATTTTCAGAACAGTTCTTGTACACTGGTATGAAACTCTTGAGAAATCACCTGAGGAAATTGTCAGCAAAATTTAATTTGAATGAATTCATCCACAATAAACAGTAAAGCAATACACCTTTACATTGATAACTAGCTCAGCTACAATTATTTCCTCTAGAGATTCTAAATAAGTACATTATATACTGTAGTTTAAAAAAAAAAAAAAAAAGTGGAACATTCATTGTAAACTACACTAGTTATAGTGTTGTTTGCCCTGATGAAACTTGCCCCTTGAGCATGTAGCCCCTTGCTACTTGAGTGTAGTACAGGAGCGCACAGAAGGGTCTACAAGGCACTCCGAGTATTTAATAATATATTTAAATGGCTAGTTTTTCTGAAAGACATCTTCTTTTACACACAAATTCCTACAAGCATCATGGAAAAACAGATTTTGCAAACAACACTAAAAGGTATTTTCTTATACATGTTTTCTCCCTCAAGACAATCCCATAGAATATGCATATTTATTAACTTCTCTCACTTTCATACTTCAATAGTAACTTCTGCTGATAGTAGGAATTCACACAATTTTGCTACAGTTAAAACCATTTGTAAATTTTAACTAAAAACATTATATTTCTTAGGCCCTTAAGCTTTTTGGAACACCTGGAGAACTTTCAGAAACATCATCTAAGGAAAGCTTACACAACAAAAGATAAAAATATTTAATATATCTTAAATATTGCTGCCACTTTGAAGAGCCTCATCTTATTATTTTTTTTAATAATTGCATTTGCATTAAAAAAAAAAATAAACAAGGTTTCCTGTGGAGAACGTGCTACTAAGAAATGCAACCCAAGAGGTACCATTAAAATCTAAAATAAAATAAAATAGAGAAGATGATTTGCCTGGGGATTGAAAATGGCTCTCAGGTTTTGGCCAAGATTATTCTCTATAAAGCTGAATCTTAACTCTGAACAAAAACCCTATGAAGGTTCTGTGCTGTTTGGATTCTTAACTGCACAAGTTTTAACATGTATGTGAACATGAGAAGAGAATACTAGCTAACGTACTCAAGTGTGTGACAGATAACTTCTTGGAGAGACATTAGACCGTCACACATAGATAGGACATGATTAATTTGTGTGTGCATTGTTTAGACATAGTATGACATAAGACAGTTCATAAGAAAACCCACAACAAAATCTTGACAGAATTTTAGTTGTAAGGAGGCTTAATGCTATGCAGTGATCATGAAGAACAAAAGAACAAGTGAGAGTAGGTAAACAGTCAAGATATAATGAAAAGCAATAACATATTCCAATACAGAAGGCTTAGTACTATGACTAATTTGGTAGACACTATCACATCAGGTTAATAAACAGTTCCCATGAAAGTTACAGTGACCCATCATTTTTCTGTTTCTAAAAGTTTCTAAAGCCTAAATGAGCTCATAAATTTGACCACAGGTATTAAACACTTGGATGATCCTCAGACACTGATTGCTTACCTAGACCTCCTGATTCACGTTCAAATTAAAACCTCTTTCCTGCCAGCAGAATTTTGAGTGTGCTATAGGTTGTTTTCCCTGCCTTAAAATCACGTTTTTTTCCTCTACCACACGAAGCTAAGGGCAATATCAAAATGGCTACCTCACCTACGAATTCTCCTCTAACTAAGACATATTTTATCTGAGAAAAAAAACCTCAAAGTGGTCTGCTAAAATCTCAGTGGAAGACATGACTATGCATCTACAGAGTTCGTGTATCAATATCTGAATGTATCAAAGGGTGCATAAATGCCAAGTTGGCAGTTAGCTGCATCCAGCGGACTGACAGAGCTCTCCTTCCCCTTCTCTCTTTAAACCTGGAAGTTGACCTGCATGTTGAATTGCGCATACTAAACCTAGAAAGCTTATTTTACCATGTAAAGGTCACAAGTACTCAAATTGGTATGAAAATTTAAAACACTACATTAGCGCATTTCATTTTCACAATTTTTAAGCTTCATGACTGATTTAGTACTATTTAAGAGTTGCAAAGAATATATTCATGAGACTGAAAATATCCATTAGGTTTGGATGACAGACCATGGATTAGAAGTCATTCATTATTTGATTTTTTCCCCTTTTCTATTTTGGTCTTGTCTCAAACTTTCTTAGTTTGGTATCTAGAAAACAAAGACTTAGTCCTAAGCACAGCAGCATAAAGCACACTGTCTGTGATTAAAATTTCAAATCCGTTAATGTTGTGTGTATGCTATGCAGCTGTGACTTAAAGAGTAACCGGAAAATAAGATTAGTCGTGATATTGGCTTGAGAAAAATCAGATGGCAAAATCTTGTGGTTAAAACACATACTCTTTCCTGGATATCCCTCTTCCATCTCTCTTTTCATTTCAACAGACCAAAGAAAGGAAAAAGGAGAGAAAGAAAAAAAACCTGATTTTCCAAAGGTCACAAACCACATAAGAGGCTCAGTCAGGAATAGATTTAAGGAGTTCCAATGGCATTCCAAAACCATGAGTCAAAAGCACCTTTTGGGTACATACTCACAAGGGAGTCTGGGGTGCACAAGAAGTACATAATTTGGCTTTTTGATTCAAGAGCCAGCACAGTTCCTCCCTAATCTAAACAATATTCAGAGTATGCCACAGACATAGATGCAGTCAATTTTGTCATCTAAAAAAATAAATCAACATACTGCAATCTAATGCAGATTTATATTTAAGTTATACACAATGGCTGATGATCATTAGTTGCAGTTTGATTCCTTAAAGCATTTAAGCTACCTAAGAATAAAGTTTTCTGGTACAGATTTCTGTGACAGAAACATCAGGATGCTGCAGCCTTGACTGAACAGCTAAGAATGCTGAACTGCACTAGCACAAAATGATATGGAAAGGTGCCATAAAACTTTAAGCCGGAAGCATCCTATTATCAAAGAAACTTAAAATGCAGAGAATATGAACTCTCTGAAGGAGAACAAAAGTAAATTAAGTAAAGACTGGCAGCTTCTATCTTAACGAAGCATGCTAAATTTATACAGTGGAGACACCTCTTCCACAGAGTGAAGCAGAACTCTAGTAGCATCAAGCTGGCATAATCACTGTCACTTTGAATTCAAGAGCCAAGGTAACCAAAGGATACAAAGAATGAAGAAATAGTTCTAATTCAGGCTGTGAGTTACTTTACTTCAGTGTTAGTTCTTTTAATATTTTATTGCTCTTGATACCTTCTCGGTCTTTTTCAAGTTATCAGTGTCTATTTTTGAATCTTTCAAGGTAGCTCTGTATGAGTGTCAAGCTCTGTAAATAAATTATGAACCTCTGTATTTCTCTACTTTCTGGAGATCCCTTTGTTTTAAAGAGCTACAGTGATAGAAAATGAGATAATTGTGCAATTAATTGCAAGAAAAAGAGATGTAAATTAAAAAAAAACCATCACTTAATATTCAAAAATGACTCGGAAAAACTCACTGTAAGCCCTGACACATACAGCATATTATGTTACTTTCTACAAAAATAAAGAAAAGGGGGGGGGGGGGGGNTTTTATTTCAGGCTGAATGATTAGACAGTACCACATGCTACCTTAGATTATTATACCTTAGATTATCACCTACAATTCAAAATATAAAACAACATACAAGCACTGGTCTCAGATGTCATTCTCTGACTAACCCAATCCCTCAACAATGAAGCAAAAATAATCTGCCTGTGCATGTATGATCTCCCTCTGAAATGAAGAGATAGCTGAATAGTCACTTAATTCTTTGAAGTTGAGCATACAAAACCAGTACATCTGAAGAATGCTCGACAGTAACCCAAGGTGACTAACTGAGAGGTGTCCAGAGGCATAAGTTATAACTGTGGTAGTAGATATTGAACAGTAGTTCCTGAAGAAGCAGTGGAGCTCTTTGATGGTGGAATAGAAATGGGAAAGAAAAAGTATGGCAAAAAAAGCATGCTTGCCAGTTATACGTCAATAAAAGATAGACAGGGTTATCCAGAAGTATGGTTTCCAAGCCACCTTGTGCACCTTGATAAATGACAAATATATAGAAAACACAACAAAATCGAGCAGTTTGGCTACGAAAGCAACTAAAAACTCAGATGCTTGTTCAAATATATGCAGAGATCATGAAACAGCTATGATCATAATTTTCACCAACCGAAAAATCTAGGCTTTTCTTTGCAGCTACAGAATCAAGAGAAATCAGCTCTGACCAGCTCAAAAATAAATTGTCCAACACTTCTAGCACTGAAAAGATGATGATCTGGAGCCCAGACAAGATCCTATTATGTATTTTTTGGTTGATATCTCTGCCCATGAAAGGAAGATTGAAACTAGATGATCTTCCAGATCCCTTCCAACTCAAGCCATTCCGTGATTCTATTATTTTATTTTACCTGCTCAAGTTCACTCTACCCTATCACCTGTGCTACCTTTCTGAAGGCTAGCATTACTATGTCTTAGAAGGCAAATGATAATTTGTTCCTCTTCACAATCAAAATTTCGTCCCACCTGACGTCGACGGAATCAGGATTTTAAAATCTCAACTCATGATAATCCTAATTATCATGAGTTATACTCAATAATCCTAATCCCCTCATGATTTACATTATTGATGCTACAGTTATTAGCTATGGGAGAGGAACAAGAGTATGTGTTTTGTTTGTGGGATTTTTTTCCCCCCTTAAGAAATTTCCTTCATATATATCATGACTGTAACATCAGCCCAATAGCATCCAGCAGCAGGAGACTGCTGCAGCTTGGGTTTTTTTTGATATTTTTCTTTTTTTCTGTTGGTTGAATTACCTAGTAATAGGTCCTAAAGTTAAAAGAAAAAATTAAAAAAATTACTGGTCTCATATGTGAGATACTAATACTCCAGATCTCCTACTCAGTTACAGAATAGTTCTTCTGGGTCCTATCTTGACTGAGAGCAAAAGCTTAGGAAATTCCCTATGGTCATTTAAGTTGCAAGAGCTTTCTTTTGACTTTTCAAATGAAAAATCCTAATCTTCAAAATGGGTTTGCCAGCAAAAGCTATCTTGCATTCTGTCTTCCAAAGGAGAAAGCCCTCAGAGTCATTCAAAAGCTTTAAAGGTTTATTCCTACTGGAAAATCCATTTAAACAAACACTCAGGCAGACTTTCCTTAGTGAAAAAGGAGCTTTTGAAAACTTTTTAAATAGCTATAGGGTTTTCAGCCTCCTGAGGTCAGTCTGTCTGCACAGTGACTGCCAATCTCACTACCCATCTTCTATGCAACTGTCAAACTTATAGCATTGCTATAGAAATGCTCTGCCAAGTGGAAAATATTTCTCTTGCAACACTGATAATCATAAGCACAAAATAAAAATCAATGATCTTTACCGCAACAATTTAAATATAATTCTTTTTCACTCACATGGCTTATAACAGACATCCACTGGATGAATGATATCATACTATCCAGCGTTGCTCAGTGACTGCCTACAGCAAAAGGTTAGCACAACCTTAAACACAGTCTAAATTTATTACAAAAAATTAAAGTATCTAAGAGGTGAAGTCAAACTGCAGGACAAAACGTAAGTCTTTGCTAGAGAACAGAAGAGGGATGCTTGGATGACCAGGTAGAATGAAGGTTGTTACTTAAAACAATGTGTATTTGCCGTGTTTCAGAAACATATTACTGGAATGAGTGTCCAGATAAAACAAATTAATTCACCGAATTGTCATGTAGATGTGTTGTATTCTGGTAACATTTAAGTATGATACTTCCTTAGCCTTCATAATTTTCCTAAAGAGTTTCTAGCAGTTTTACTTAATTTATAGAGGTGGATCCTTGAAAACCACCGATCTGATATTTCAAAACAACCAAAAAAAAAAATCTATAATCATAATAGAATGGGTTGGGAGGAACCTTTAAGATGATCTAGTTCAAACTCCCCTGCCATGGGCAGGGATAACTTCCACCAGATCAGATATAAGCAATGTTTTGTCCCTTTTTTAAAAGTTTCTCATGAAGCTATCCAAATGCTTCTCACAATATATCTTCCACAGTTAGGATAATTGTCACAATTCAACTAGAAAAAGGCAAAATTAGTAAGGATTTTATTCCTACTTTTCCAAAATATTAATTTGATTTGCCTCAAGCTGTTCTGGGTGAGAGTTGGTGCTTTTTCGACAATGTCATACTATTTACATTCACCTTGGCTCTTATACAAACAACTATTTTTGTTTACCTACTGTGCCAGACATGAAGACGAGCAAAATTGTAAGGAATTGCTTTGACTTCAACACTTCCACCTCAATGGTCCTTACTTACTGAGCTTAATCATAAACAAATCTTTTTCAAATTTATTCAAAATAACGTAATGCTATCTTGCTGTAATTTGGAGGACTAGATGGTGCTGTAATTTGTATTATTCTAACTCGGTTGATTCCTGACCTCCCACTTTCCAACTCTGAGTGGAGACTTCAGGAAACAACAGTGACCATACGTTACCCATGTGTTCCATAAATACTTCTATTACAGTTTGCTCATTTAAAAAAAAGTAAATACCTCTGCCAGATATTTATTTGTAATCATTCTCCCCTTTTTGAATTTAGTGTAATATTTTACACCTTTCTGATCAAGTTATTTATTGAAGCCTTAAATTCTTCTTGGATGCTTGATTTCTATCCGCTCAAAACTGCTGTTGAAGCACCATTAATGTGTCTTTTTTTTTTCTCTCCCTCCTTGCATGTGTATCTATTGCTACATACATATATATGTATATAAAATCGTAGTAAACCAAATTTCTTCTTATCACTTCCCACAAACATTTAGTGCGTCTACCTTTTTCCCTACTCAGGATCAAAGAGCAAGCATATGCATCTTTGCAGGGAGATGGTTATGCACATCCTCAGAAATGTTGCTTTCTAACTTTATAATCAATGATCCTTTCTACTTTCCACTGCCACTCTGTGAAGAAAAAGAAATTGAAGTATGATGTCACAACAAGAATGGAGAGAACATCAAAATACAAGCTGCCATTAGAAAAATATGCTGTTCCATGAATTACCGGAAAAGTACAGGTTTCTCCTTCTTGGGAAAGCATTCAAGTTCTGCCTCCATGGTTGGTGTAGGGGATAATACATTACAATAGGAGGTTATTTTAATACAAAAATCCATGATTTAACTGAACCTAAACCAGACTGCTTATGATTTTCTTCTGCTGTGCCTTCAGTGTGATCCTTCTGATGAACAACACATTCTAAAACTAGAGAGATACCTTTACAGAAGAGAACAGGCCAAAGCTGAGATCTCTGTAATTGCTGCCCACAAGAATTTCCCAGCTGTTATTAAAACAGGGAGTGGTGACCATCAGCTGTTTAAAAAAGGAAAAAAAGAAATCACCTGGAGAGCAAAGGCTCTCAGCAGCCATATGCTCCTGACACTTGTTCAAATTCCACATACAATCTCTATTCAAGGATCAACTCACATCATCAGTGACTATGAAAGAAAAACGCACTACCTTTACAACAACATATTACTAGATTGCATTGTCTGCCTTGTTTTTGTAAGTTAGAAATGAGAAACAGAGATACTGCTGGCAAGTACCTTGAAAGCTCATGTCATCAATGTCCCTCACTAAGTCAGGCGACTGTTCCAAAATCTGCTCCTACCACAAAGAACTCACACCCTCGTTCTAGTACTTAGTGCACCCAAAAGTCTCCTCTTTAAGACCAATTTCTCTAACCCCCAAGTTTTCCCCCATATGCTTTGACTGAATCTATTTTTGGCTAAAGCAGCTGATTCCACAAATACAAATTTGAACATTTATTTGTAGAGCATTTAAAAAAAAAAAAAGGAACTTTTTTTTAGCATCCCTGACTTTTGTTAAATATTCTTATAAACATAAACCCTGCATGCGATTTTTCACTGCTGATGAATAGAATGAAATAATAACTTAGTCTTAATTCCTTGCAGTTCATAATCAAACCCATAATATGCTTAAATGTGCCCCACCCACCCCTCCTCATTATCCTGTTAACTTATCATGTACTTTTTGGCCCACTATTACCTTTTCATCACCAGGTCCCAGATGATTTTCTATTATACCACTTTCTATACAGCTATTTCCTATTTCCCAGTCTTGAATCTGTTTTTATCATTCCTAAGCAGGAATATAAACAAACCTTTCATATTTTCTCTTATTCAATTTCATCTCATTGATCACAGACCATCACTGAAATGTATAACAATACAATTTTGCATCCTTTGGGACTGTGATCCCCGTTTCATAATCAAATGACATAGAACTACTAATGATTATTGTAAACAGGGCTACCAATAGGGTGTAATTATCTTACAATCATCTTGCATTTGCATTATTTCCCATTTCCTTTTTAGAAGATCATGTGTGAGACGATCAAAGAACACCCTATCATAAGTGCTAGGCAAACTTTCCTACATAAAGGGAAATCACATTAGTTTGATGTTATTTTTTCTTTGTAAAGTCATATTGGACTACTCTCATTCTCTAGGTTCCTAAAATCCAGTTCTCTGTTAATTTGCTCTAGCCTCATTACAGCTCCTGGAGTTAGGAAAGAAATGATGCTAGATCAGTCACGATCACTTCTCCCCTTATGAAAGATTAATTACTGTGTTTGCCCTTCTTCAGCCCTCAGGGGCCAACCCATCCTCCACAAGCTCTCCAAGATAAACAGTACTGGTTTCTGAGCCATTGATTCAGTTAGTTTCTTAGGGATTGCAGGTAAACCTCATCAGATCTAGCTGACTTAAATACAGTGAGCTACGATAAATATTCTTTGACTTACTCTTTTCCTGTTTTGTTCTATGTTCCCATCCTATTTTAATTATGTTAAATCATTATAAGTGGTGTTGCTCGTTTGTTTTTTTAAAAAAAGGCCTGAAATGCAGAAGAAAACAGAGCATTTAAAGTTGATCTGTGCTATTATTTTATCTTCCCATTAAATAATGGATTTACTGTTTTGTTTCACAACATGGCGAATATTATACTTTCATTGCCTTTTAGTCACTGGCACTTTTTACATCTTTTTAATTCCACCCCTACATGTTTGTCCCTACTTATCCTTTTATATGTTCCATTAGCAAGATGGTGCTATTACCACTTATAATACAGTTTGTTATCATTTTAGAAAGTTCCTATTAAACTATATTTTTGCCTCCTAATATACTTTGTATCTGTGTTTTACATCAAAATCATTTTGTGTTGTGCTTTTTATAATGTCTCTTTTAGGAACCTTCCCCAAGACCTTTATCCCCTACATGACTTCTTTTACCTAACTATTTTATAAGTTGGTCAACGTCTACCTTTCAAAACACATTGCCACTGACTTTCTGCTGTTTTTCTTCTTTTCCTAGTCAGAGAGACGGTACTCAGTGGTCCAACTGGTACTTTAAAGCATTATGTTTCTGAAGGCTTTCATCCTAATGGCCTTCTGCTTTCAGATTGAGTTCTATCCCCACTATTTGTTAAAATCAAGTCTGAAATAGTTGCTCTCAGTTATTTTTTATATCTTAGCAGGTCATCTTTGTTTGCTGGAAATAAGGAGAAAATAAGATTTATTTCAAGGTGTTTTAGCAAATTCTGATTCTTTTAGTGTATCTGGCATTTTGATCTCAGCTGTGCACGTCAACTACACTCCAATGTACAAATCTATTATGGTAAGTTTTTACTTATTATTTCAATGTATCTTCATTTTTAAAATGAATCCATTAAGCTCAGCTTTAGAGTGAAAGCAGCTTCACAGAAAGAGTGTTTAGTCTGCTTGTAGAAATATGTTTACACAGTGAAGTCCTTTTTTCTGCTCCTGCCTTTCAGGTGTGAATTGACATATTAAAATCCATGTATTTTAGGAAATTGTGGAAAAATGTTTTGAGAGAATTTGTATAAGTTCCTACTAACAATGGTGTGAAACCTCCCAGCACATAATATTTCGGAAAGTTCTTTGAATACACCAGCTCAATAAATCCCTAAGACAGGAAAAGGCAGTAAAACAAATTATTTTCATATAAGTCTGCAAATCCTTGGTTTAGTCACATAATGAATATTGCATGCAGCTGTGATCACAGTAGCTCAAAAAGCCTACTCTAGAACTGAAAGAAGTTATTTTTCAATTCATTTACAGTGGATGGGCGATAAAACTAAGTGGATGTAACAGGTTAGGTGACATGTTCCTTGAAATTAGAATGCAAAATTCAAGCATTTGACCACAACCACATGCAACTTCTGAAGTTGCTGCTTTTTATGATTTGGAATGGTGCACACATGGATAATGATTAAATAAGATAATGATTAAGTAAGTCTAAAGAATCTGTAATTAGGTTTCTGATTTATCTTTCCTTCTTTGTTTGTTGCCCTTTTTTTTTTTTTTTTTTTTTAAATTAATCAACTTTTCTATATATTAGAATAAATGGCCATATATTTTAAGAAGTTTCCAAAGAATTCCCAAGGAAAGAAAATTTCTGCTACTGGGTCTTCAAGAGTTAACAGTGGCTTCTTATTTGAGTAATTTTGCCATGGCACGTAGTATATGGAAAAGGCAATTATCTACAAACAAATATGGTGGGTTTTTTTCCTATTACATTGTAGGAAGTGAAGTATCTGTCAGAGTTCATCTATGAAATATCAGCTGCAAGTGACAGTGTATTGTCAGTGTTCAAATGCATAATATTTACATTTCACTACTTTAGTAGAGTTTAAGGCCAAGTTGCATGGGGCCCTTGGTTGCCTGATCTAGTGGGTGGTAACCCTGCCCGTGGCAAAGTGGTTGGAGACAGATGATCTTTAAGGTCCCTCCCAACCTAAGCTATTCTGTGATTCTACTTTTTATGCGTTTCACTGCCTAACTGATAACTGATAGTTTAGTGCCCTTGCAACTGGAGAACAATGAAGAACCATGAGAAAAATACTGTTGCACTCATGGACTGAGGCACCAGAGAACAATGCATTCTTTCAGCCAAGTCTCCGATGTTCTTTTTTATGAATTTGCCCAGATTGTTAATAGTGCAGAGCAGCACCCTCCTTAGCTACTTGAAGAGGGTCTAGTATAATGAAGACCCAGGCTACACACAGGATTTATGGCATAAAATAACAACAGTTAAATAATTGACATCAGTAAATATTAAAGTATGAATTCAACATTACATACAGAAAACTGGGAAAGTTAAAATACACCTCTTGGGAAAACTTAGAAGTAAGTACATGCAGCTTGAATAGGCCTGCTTTTTCTACCACTTACGTTTTGTTGAATTTATATTACCAGAACTTGCATTCTAGATGTTTAAATTACAGTCTTTCAACGTCTGTGCCACAGATTTCTAAATTAGAGAAAAGACTAGGATCAAAGTGTCATACTTCACTGACCAAGAAACATCTCTCTGGTGAATTCTGTGTCAAGTATTATTAAATTAAATATTACCTGTTTCAATTCAACATTCCTTTCATTGTTTGAAGTCATACTGCATCCATTAGAAAATGCATTTGAAGAAATGTAGTGATGACTACCAAAATTGCATCTAGAATATTTCACTCTCTACGTGAAACAGTGTTCTCAACTGGCTAGTGAAGAACCCACAGATAAGCCTTCGCACTATGTTAAGTCTTTTGCCTCTGCTTTCATTAGATGTAATAAATATTGAACCTACATTGTCTTACTTGTTATCATTGTGCATTACATTTTGTACTACTCAATCAGTTAAAAGACTTGATCATAGAATCATAGAATGATCCAGGTTGGAAAGAACCTCAGAGATCATCTTGTTCCAACCCCCCTGCCATGGGCAAGGACACCTCCCACTAGACCAAGTTGCCCAAAGCCCTATCCAGCCTGGCTTTGAATACTTCCAGGGAGGGGGCATCAACTACTTCTCTGGGCAACCTGTTCCAGTGTCTCACCACCCTCACAGGGAAGAATTTCTTCCTTATATCTAGTCTAAATCTATCCTCCTTCAGTTTGTAGCCATCACCCCTTGTCCTGTCACTACCTGTCCTTGTAAAAAGTCCTTCGACAGCTTTCCTGTAGGCTCCCTTCANAGGTGCAGGACCTTGCACTTGGCTTTGTTGAACTTCATGAGGTTGGCATGGGCCCACCTCTCAAGCCTGTCCAGGTCAAGTAAAGAAAGTAATCATCAGTAAAGAAAGTCTAATGACAAACACCAGATAAAGGCACAACAGATGCATCGTAAGTTGTGGATGCTCTATCCCTGAAGGTGTTCAAGGCCAAGTTGGATGGGGCTTTGGGCAGCCTGATCTAGTGGTTGCTAGCCCTGGCCCCTAGCAGATGATCTTTATGGTCCCTTCCAGCACCAGCCATTCTGTGATCCTATGACTTTTGGGGTAGGGGGAGAAATCATCATAAATAAGGATAGAATTTTTTATCTGACGAAATAACATCTTGGTTTTCCCTAGATGATGACAAGTCCATGCAAGTTATTTTGCACATCAGCTTTGACATCACGGTAGTCCTTCATTCTTTGAAACTAAAAGATCCTAAGGAAAAACAAACTACCAACAACAAAACACTCTCCATGGTTCTCAGTTTAAAGAAAAAATATTTTTGAGAAGCTTGTCTTTTTGTTAACTCTGTATTTTCTTTGTTAGTCTTCAGAAAGTGGTTTCTGAAAAAAAGAAAATCAGATATTTCTAATGACTGTGATTAATAATACTGAGAAAATACAGGCCTCTATCTATTTCAACTATCTGCTAGACAGTCCCTTACAGAGGCATGATACTTGCATCTAGGAAAGATTGTTCAGTATGCCTAATCCTGTTAGCTGCAGTGGGAATAATAACAATGTTATACTTTATAGATCACTGACAAATGCTAGACAGTATACGGGAAATTGTTTGACCTGTTTGCACTCAAAATGAAGAAAACGTTTTCCCTGAGGACATGGAATTTCAATGAAAAAAATCATTTCTAATTAATTCTTGTAAAATATATTGATGCTTGGGATGCAAGTCACTACAGAAACACTGCATAATTTCATACGATAAAGGAGGAAGGAAAAGCACAGAAAGTGAGCCTCTAATCTTGAAAGCAGAAGCATCATATGAGCTCTTAATTGTTGATTTTATAAACTAAAGCCAGTTCCGGGGGAAGGATTCAGACGGATCAAGAGCCATTCAGTTGCTGGGCATTGACAGAACAGCCCAGGACCCTAAGACTGACAACAAACACACTGTATTTGAGAAACAGACAACTTCACCTGCGTGCTTACCCTGAGATCACCTCCAGGGAAAAGCCATCAGAGATGAATTCACTCACACAATCCAAATACTGACAGCATATTTCCAAAAGTATTTGAGGTCCATTAAAACATCTACGACTAACACTTGATCTGATTAAACAAAAAGAAGTGTCCACAATTGTCCTATCATAATGGTCCCAATACCACGATAAGCTACTCAAGCAAGAAAAGGACTGTTCTTAATTTTCATATTACCATTCAACGAATGCAATTACCACATTTGAGATTTATATTGGAAAAAAATCAAATAAGCTCACTTAGTAATACATCTGGTTCATGAAAAAAATAATTATTTCACTTCTCTATTAAAAAAATACAGAAAAAAGCTTAGACTATTTCTCATACTTGTATTTTTGTTTGGCTAATGATTGAAAGAATTTTCTCAGCTTTAAAAAACTAATTGCAGACGGAGGAAAATTGTCAGGAAATCTTAGAGAGGGAATGTTATGGAAAACTATAGATATGTGAAAAGTGGGTGTTACATGGAAAGTATTTTGTAGTAGTTTCTACTAGCAACTGTTATAATATACTGTCTCACATACTTTGTAAGATTGCTTTAGATATCTTTCCATGAATATTAATTTCTGCATTATAATCTTTACTACCTTTAATACTTTCATGAGAAAATGAAGAAAGGAAAAACATCTCTGGAGCTTGTATTTTTAACTATTCAATTTCATACACATCCTTGGAACATTTCTCTTCCTTCTTCCCCCCACCCCCATCAAGCTGTTTTGAGGAAAGCAGAGCTCAACACAATGATGAGTAAATTATATTTAATTCCTACAGGAATTAACAACATCTTCACTAATGAACATCAGCATCTCTTACTTCAGAGTTCATCAGCAATCTTGAGAAATTGAGCAAAAAGATATCACTTAGCACTGCAGTAAAGATTACCATTTTCTATAGTACAAAAGCAATTGTTTTCTGTTAAAGTAGGTAGGGGTTCTTTTGTTTATTTGGATTTTGCTTGTTTTCCTTCTTTCAGAAACGATAAAAAGATCTGTAAAGTAAAATAATGGAATTTAGAGATCATGTATTTTCTGTCATAAATAAACAATATTAAAATAAAACAAAGTATTTAGAGTGAACAATTTACTGAATGCATTTAACAGGTATCAGTTTTCTGTTTGGCAAAAAAAATAAAAAATAAACAAATCTGCATTTTTGCAATGCAAGTAATTTTGTACCATTTCCCTGGTCCCATTACTACACTGTAAGCAATCTGGCCACAGTTCTAAAAAAAAATATTAAAAAAATATATTCTTTTTTGCCCAAAATGCCACACTACCACTTCTATTTGCATCTCCAAAATCCCTTCTCTCTTGCTTCAATTGGAAGAACAGAAGCTAGGGTTTCAAATTTCTACAGAACAGGCCAAATTCATCACGCTGTGTGAACCAATATCTCATTAGAGCTCCAGTTTTTAGTACCTTTCTTAATGCTGAAGATAACATCAGTTACTCTTTCCATTTCTGGTCAGTGGCTTTCTGACCCAGCAGCCAAAGCAGAACTTGTTAATTACGTAGAACTTCAGATTTCAGTGTTCTTTTTTCACGTACAGATAGATGTAGCAATTAAAAAAAAAAAAAAAAATAGTTGAGGCACAAACTGAAGTTACACACACACACAATGTATGGGCACACAGCCATCACCAGCTCCCTGTTCTCTCCCTCTTCTGCATTTTTCATAGAGAAGAGCTAATTGTTACTGCAAAGAAACTTTTCAGTTCTGAAATGTTTATTCTTTCCAAATTTTTAAGTCACATTTGTCTTCCATGGAAGCAAGAATGCAGTCTTATGGTCAAGGATCATAGCATAAGACACAAAAATATGAGGTCCTAAAACCAGCCAATTGTAAAAGAGTTGGCTCTCTTGCTTGCTTTTTCTTTGCAATCTGGCACCTGGGTCTCGCAGGCTTTGCTGCACACTCAGACACAGCATCAGTAGCCAGATTTTGTTGCAATTGGATAACAAGTGAAATCACATGTTTCTGGTGGTAAGAGACTAAGATCTCAACTATTAAGCAGCTGAAACATTTATACTCTGAGCATGATTTTTATCATTTATCTCCAATATCCTCCCCTTCTACCACTTCTGTAATTCATTACCAAGTCTAAACTCTCAGCCCTTTATATAGTATAGTAGTACAGAATGTACCTCTCAGGACTCTCAGAAAAGAAGCCTTCCAGAAGGAAGGAAATTTTAAGTACAAAGAAAAAATGGTAAGAAGAGAAAAAAATGCATTTCATAAAGAGGAAAAACAAACACCACCAACAACACAAACCAAAACACCACTACAACACACTCCACATCATGAAAGCTTATTGTAAAGGAAATTGAAAACTGAGAGAGTTGGGCTGCAAATGGTTTTCATTAGAGGAAGCTTGTCATAAAACTGAATTGATAATATACAATAATGAAATTTCCATATCTCAAGGAAATTCCAAAATAGAAGAGAAAGCAGATGACTCCTCATTTTACTGCCCACAATACTCCATTATCTATGAATATTAAAGTAACCCACACTTCAAATAGATACTCCTGCTGGGAAGTAATTGGCACAGTCAATAATTGGTTAAAACAAAAAATAAATAAACAAACAAAACAAACATTAATGTCTGGAGATTTCCAACCACTCAATGAATTTTCAGAGCTTTCCAACGTCTCTGAAACTGACAGAGCCTTGCCTTTGATTTTCATGACATTTGGCTGTACTATTGGAGTCTTAGCCACTAAGACATTTTTCCTACAAAGTTAACCTGTTTCTGCTAACGGGTTAAACTATGCCGTAGGCCCTCCTATTTTCTGAGATGAGTTGCATTTTAGGATGTGTCATATGTGCAGTTCTACTTCTTTAGCTTCAGTTAAGAAATCACACAGGAGTAGTGTGCTAATTAGCAAGGAGACAACTTATATTGACAGGCAAATATTCTAATTACCAATGATGAGAAAAGAACTACAGAAAATACTCTTGTGGTTTAACTGCAGCATCATCATTTATGAGTAATATAAATCCTATTTAACTGTATGAAAGTATTGTGCATGGAGTATTCTCCAGCCCCTCTCTTAATCAAAACAATCAGTATCATCTCTCTTACAAACTAGGCTCTTCTGCAGTTTCCTCTTCCATCTTCAAAACTACAGGAAAGTCTTAGTGACCCCCTTTCACTAACAGGGTGCCTTAATCTCTCCTCTGATGTTTCAGTAGCACGTACACATCACATTTTATTCACCAACTGAGACTTTTCTAAATGGATCTGAGGTCTGACTTTGCCCATTCCTCTCTCCCAGAAGAGCTTTACCCATACAGGAAGCTGGCTGGATCCAGCACTGAGGAAATTATATTTGCTGCAATTGAAAAATTCGTAGGAAGGAGGCACAGAGAGTGCCATTTCTGTCACAAACCTGTATCTGACCCCAAACTAAAGCCCACATATTTACAGACCAACCTACACATCCCTCATTTCCCTCCATTTCCAGTTGGAAAAATCAAATCAGTCAGATTTTCCACATTCCACTTTTCCTTTTAAAGTTCATGAATGATAAAACCAGAATGATCAATTTATCCATTGATTCTTATTTTCAGGTTCTGAAGCGGCTAGACAGTCCTATCTTGTCCAGATGCCAGACACTGTAGAGAAGTATATTAAAAACTGAATCGTGATTCTGTATATGAGTCTACAGCAGGAGTTGGTTGTCTTTTTAAAAAGTCATTAAGCTACTTGGCTTTATGTTAGTTCAATCTTTCACAACAAACATTTCAGGAAAAATCTGGCCACTGCACCCATTTAAAGCAGCTTTACTTCTATTCATATTTTTTAAGTCCTCTCTTTGCTTGTTCTTAGATTTTTGTTGTTGTTGTGGTTTTGTTTTTTTAATTCATTCTTAGGGAAAAAACGTCCCATCAGTTTCAATTTTTCACAGACAACACATAGTAGTGCCAGAGAGAAATGAAGTCTCGAAGACAATGAACAACCGTACTTCAGTCAATTAAACACAGAAATAACATCTGAGCAAATAACTTCTTAGAGAAGTGTGCTTCAGAATTTATTTAAGAACGTGCAAATGTCATGGAAATGAAGGAAGTTATGAAAAAGAAAGATAATCAGAGTAAGTCTAATTTACTCCAAGCATTCTGCAATTCCACAAGTGAATACAATTTCCATTGATGCTAAATCGAATGTATTCCTATCACAGGATACAGAAGGTATTTTTTACAGTAAAGGAAGTCTTCCTATGAGCGGAGACACTAGGAAAAAAATGAATAGATTCAAGTAAATGGCTAGAGTCATCTCTAAGAGAACCGAAATTAAGAGTCTGCAGCAGGCATTAGTGCAGTCCTACACTGCAACAAGTGTGGTACATATATTCCAGGATATTGTCTCTGGTCTTTGGTTGCTACACACACTACTACAAACAGGCTATGAGATGTACCTATGTTGTATTTGGATTCACAGACTCAATTATATTTGATACGTTGACAGGTCATCAGTGCTCGTTCAGGGAGACATTCGCCACCAATTTACCATCTAACTTTCCTTTTTTGAAAATAAGAAAGTAATAGGTTGAGGACAAACTGTTCTTGCTGCAAATGCTGCAAACTCATGAGATCTAATATCCTAATGAGCCTACTTTTGTAATAGCTTTGGCGACAGGTACAAGCACTGAACCAAAACATAAACTTCAAAATTTGTGATCTTTTTCCCCCCTTTCTTTCTATTCTGGTTAGGGAATTTGAGAATTGATTTAGCAAGTAAACAATGTCAGCCACTAAAGAAAAGTCAGGCCTGTGCAATGAGGCAAAGCCATCCGTACGTCCCCTGTGTGGAATTAGCATACATTCATTTAATGTGCAGCAACTACTTAGTTACTTCTTTCCACTTTCTATAGGCAGGCAAGTGCCTTTAACACGTTGACTTAGGATTGTCTCAAAACAGTAGGACCTCTATTGCTGGAAATAAACTGCCAGGCGTGACATTGTTTAGTCGTTCGGTATTTTTTTTTTCCCCTGATAGTTTAACAAAGCAACTCAGTCTTCTTTCCTGTGCTCACAGTAAAGTAAGGAGAAACTTTTTGTATTCGTTATTACACCAATACCAAAATTTAATCATAAGACTTTGTAGTCAAAATACGTTTGTAAAAATTTTGATCCTCTTCATTTTTACAGTTTTCTGACTGTGTTCTTGACAAGGTCAAGTGCAGCGCTAAGCAAGGCTGACACTTCCCACACCAGAAACATGACAAGAAACAAGTTATAGTGGGCCACTAATAAAGAGAATTCTTCATTGCTTTTCCAGGTTGTTTTCATAGCTTTGAGAGATCCAGAGACTACTAGGATGCTTAGGAAGATTCAGCAGTTCTTCAGTATTGGTACTTGCCCATCAGTGGAACAAAGCTGCACTTTTTTTTTTAAACACTGAACAACCAGTCTTCCCCTCACTTTGACATTAAAGTGGCTGGCAGAGACAAGAAGGGAAGAAGGAAATCAAAGAGACAACTCTCTTTCTAACATATTCTAGATTCAAAGATACCTGTTACAAGTTCCTATTGGTCTTTCACTTCAGAAATCCACATGGATGAACCAAGGCATGAGAGCCAATGGCCACTTATTTGCACTATTAGACAGAAAACTTCTATTTGAAAACCCAGTGTAGCTTTACAGATTGGCCTGAGGACTGAAAGCAATTACAATACCTTCATTCACTTCCAGTAGAAGGCCTTTGACAGAATAGACTACTTAGAGCTAGCTTAAAAAGAATCTTCTAGGAAATGGTTTCAATAAATGTGTCCGTGAAACCACAGTTTTGGATGCTCAGTAAATAATCTATACTAAGGTTAAAGGAAAAGCAGCTTTCTTCTCCCTCTGATTCTAAGCCCTGAGATAACTACTGACACCCACACAAGGAATTCTTTACATGCCAATGACATAACCAATTACTACTAAAAAACTGAAAGTATTGATTCAAGTAAAATATTGATGTCTAAGAACCTTTAAACTGTACTTCCCACAGTAGATGCTTTTCCAATTCATGTGTCAAGTTCTCTCATCACCAAGATAGCAAGCTGTTTTGCTGCTGTTGTTCTTCTAGACCATCAACAGAAGACTAATTGAGATTTAAGTTTCATTAGGCTTAAACACACGTTACTTTTTCACCTGGCTGCCAGAACTCTCCTGCTCAATCATATTTATAACAAATTTTCATCTCTGAGATGAGTGATATGCAAAGGAATTTTTCTACTCACAACATATCCAGTACTGAGTTCCATGAAAGGAGAGGAACATTAACATAAAATGGCAGGGATCTATCCTTCCTGTTTGTCACCCTTGTCCTAAGTCTGAAGCCGGGAACAAAAATTAAGCTTCTCAGCAGCCTTTCCATGTGTCATTTATGCTACATAGCTACTGCTGCTGACAAGCCCAGGAGCATAAAAAAATAAAGGGTTCTTATCCTGGTTTGGCCACGGGCCTGCCAGTGGATGACATGCATAAGGTTGAGTGTGTTGTAGAAGTTGCATTGACTTTACAACTGCTTTGATATCTTTGTACTCTGATGAAAGATTTAACTCTCTGAAAACGTTTTACAAAGTAGTACAGTAAGACCAAATTCAGGAGTAGAAAAATAGATGAACTCAGTATCATAATTCATGTTTGTTTGTTTTTTTTATCAAAGCAAATTGATCTTAAGCCCATAGCATGGAAAGTAATATACAAAAATAAAATTCTTTCAGAAACTTCACGCAGCAGAATCTCAGCAGGCATCAGAAATGATAGACTGTAATTCACAATGAAATAACTCTAACCAGCTTTGGATGGAAAAAGCCAATTTCCTGACAGAGAACAAAAATACTCTCATTTACCCTTGATTTTTTTTCCCCTCCTAGATAAAAAAAAATATTATTATTATTATTCTCGGTCACTTTTGCCAGGTTTGCTATCCTACCTGTAGTATCCAGCAATAACAGAGCCCCACATTAAGACCTTTTAGAACGAGAGCTTTGTTTTTGTGTCAGGACATTGACAGCACATGGCCCACACCATAAACAGAGAAAAAAGAAAGGAATGGAGGAGGAATGTAAGGGATGCAGTTCAACATGTCACTGTAACAAATGTAGCTTTTCTGAGGTGCTCTCCCAACTGACTGCAGCTTACTTGCAACTCCAGTCTTTATTTTCATGACACAGACCAGTTTCAAGGGAATGAACATAAAACAGTCTTCTATATCCTCATTACTCTTACTTTCACAGGAAAAGGTGCATCATTATACGCTCTCAGATCCTATCTACTACATATACTGCTGTTTATTTTGTAATAGTAAGGGCATTTCAGTATATCATGATTGTTCTGTAGCTATTATCCATTTAAGAACCTACACCCGTCAATATTTTTGCATCAACTAATGATGTTCCAGTATATAGGTATAAAAAAGACAGAATTTATATACACTTTTGCAAGAAAAATGGATAATGTAAGGGAAAAAAAAAAGAAAGAATGATGACTCCATATTTATTTTCTGGTGTCATTTAAACCAAATTAGTATGACAGGTGAAATGTACTTCCATAAGCAATAACAGTGCCTGCCAAAGGTTAGGATCAAAACTAGGATGACCAAACTTTAATCAAACAAAGGTTGAAAATCCCCACCAATTTAGGTTTCTAACTGGATTTTCTGAAAAATAAATAAATAAACAGAATCACAGGCAACATCCTTTCTAGAGCAAAACTAACATGTAGAACAGGAGTAGCTAGGTGAGGAGAAGACAGACAAAAATGATTCACATGCTGCTTTCATTTATTTCTCAGAGAGCACTGCAGCTGAAGGGAATCTTGAACAAACGTTAACTTCCACAATTAATCTGCTATGTAGAAAGAACAAACCAAGACTCTTCACTACCCATTTTGCTGCTTTTAGCTTCTAACATGCATCCTCTATGTACCTCACTGCATGCCATTATTCTTTTAAGTATGTGACAAACCACCAAGTGCAATCTCCTAGCCTTGACTGAAAGCAGCTCAATGCAAACCGACTGTTGTCAGGTTTTTAAGTACAGTCATCAAAATAATAAAATTGTTCAGGAAATTGAACATTTAAGAGGAGGTAGGCAGGCAAGCATACCCATGCAAAACCATCTAATTGGGACAATTATGTATTCCTATGAGTGACGCATTTCTATTCATACGTGCACATTGTACAGATGAAGTAATCCACTGATATTCAAACTTTGTGCATTCTTTTCAACTATATTAGAATTTAAGTCAGTGAATCATAAGTGATACAAGTAAAGGAGGCAGGCTATTCATGCAGTCAGCTCTGACAACTTTGTCCTTCACAGGAAGGATTACTATCAACAACAGTTAATTTTAATCATGATAAGCACTCCACCTCACCCCTCAAAACAAATCTCTGATAATACAGGCAGAGTATTGTTGAGAGTGTGAGAATAAAACACTTATTTTTTCTAGGTCTCGCTATCACCATGTCATCCATCCTGATAGTACAATTGTTCTCTGCCTTAATTTTTGTATTTCTCTCCTTTAAGATTTGAATTCTTCCTGCCATAGAGTATTGTCTTTTGTGTATGTAGATTTGAACTTAACACTAGTACTAGAAATAGATAGCGATGTTTCCATAAAGCTCAAAAAATACTTTTTGTTTGAAGAGTTCTATAGGACACTACAGTATACACAAAGGTGGAAAGGAAGGAGGAGGAATTCTCAGGAAGGAAGGAAAACCAAAATAAGGGAGAAAAGTCTAGAAAAAAAGTCTAGGAGAAGCCTGGTGGGATATTCTGGGACAAATGCTTCCTGAAAAATGCTGACTGATGTCAGCAGAGAAGCTCCCTCTTACTTGATTTCAGTAATACAAAGAGGTTGGACTCAATACATCCTTTTTACTCAACTAGGATTGCATCAGAGAGACCTGGTTTTTATCAAGAAAATTCTCTTCACTGAAACAATCAACTGACAACAACGAAGTTTTTTTTTTTTTTTTAAAAGGGATATAGAAAACACTCCTGTGAATGGTTGCAGTCTCCCTCTTTTAGGTTGCACTGGCTGAGACCCTTTATTCTTGCTTCTGTGCTAGAAATGTGTAATCAGAGGGGACAGGCAAAGGTTTATGCCCCAGGATGTGGCATTTTTATCCTAGAAAAAGATAGCATCTTGAAGGTGTGTTCTGTAATGCAAAAACAACCTTTTTACTCTGTTTCAGGTACCCCAGAAGTTTAGTTGCCTTCTCTTAGAATTGTAATGCAGAAAAATCATGAAAGATCAAATTCGTATAGCAATGATATTTGGTACTGGAAACAGAGTTTTCCAGTCTTTTTCCAGGTTATGTTCAGATATATTTCCAGTTCTAGAAGAATTGAATTTCAGTTACCTACTGAAAATGCTTATTCTTCCAGCCCAATATTGTTAAGAGCTTTTGACAGATGGTATGAAGATGTGTTTCAGGATTTACTGTGTAATATGAACAGACATACCCCATGCATTTTTGTGAAATGATTTTTTGCAGGATAGCTTTTACAAACCAATAAAAAAAAAATACAACTTAATGCGGGAAACTCAGCTGGGAGGAACTGCCCCATCATCTTGTCAGCTAAGTCCACTAGCATAATTGTTATCAAGAATGATGTAGTCTTGCATGCTAAGACATAGCTATCTCATACCAACGCATCATCAAGCAAACTTGTACTGGGATACAGTTTTAATAAATAAGACAATGACCTTGTAAGAATAGTTGTCCAAAGCAGGACTACAAAAACTGACCCTGAAATGGAAAGAGGAGGTTTGGGCAGAGTTCTGATGCAATAGATACCCCATGCAGCACTGTATGATCCTGGAAGCCCACTTACCCCATCACCATCTTAGGTCTCATAAAGCTGTAAGGAGAAGTGGGTTTAGAAGTAAGTACAGTTTCCACTGAAGTTTCCATACTCCAAATGTCTTCAACCCTTCACAAATAGATGGACAATATCAGAAAATAAAAGCCAATCCATATACTCATTCACATCTTTAGAATTGATGTCTCACGAGGTACAGAGTACATTCAGGTGTGTGTGCTTGTGAAAGCACTCATGCCTTATCCATATGTGAATTTCACTAAGGCAAGTTTAAGCTCTCAGCATCTTTCAGAGGAAAGGACAGAAGAAAATACATGCACATTTGAGGGGAGTGGGAAAAAACGTTTGCTTACTTCTGCGTACAAGCGTTTCATAGGTCTTACTTTCGGGCTCTCATTTCTGGGATTTACCAAAGATTCAGGGTTTCAGAAGAAAGTAAGATTTCTTATTGCCTCAAAAATGTTTCAGAATCAATCCTAAAACTAATAATGATAAAAAAAAAAAATGGAATACCAATCTTTCACACAGATTTTGCTTGTGTTTTTCTGTATTTAACTTTAGCATTTTTCAGTAAGTAACCTTAGTACTACTTCCATGAAGGAAAAACAAACATTGTGACTGACTGGCCTCTTGACACTTTAGGAAGAAAAAACGTCTTCAGATACTTATTCCTTCAACATATCAAAGCCATGACCTCCATGATACACCTTTAATCTAGCAGATACAGATGCTTCTTTTTGAAACAACACTTGGTATCCAGGTGAATTTTTCATTTAGAAAGACAAAACCAACAATTGCATAATTCCTACAACACACTAGGTCACTTCGTATTTCATTCTAGCTCATCTGATTTTTTACATGATCACAGTCTTTACAAAACTGCAAACTACTAGCCTGCTTTTCAAATTTCAAATTCTGTCCGAACTCTATTAAAATTACCATGTTATTTCAGATCTTGGCATCTGTTGCGGTTTAACAGCAGGCAGCTGAGCACCACACAGGCATTCTCTCACTCCCTCAACTCCAGTGGGATAGGGGACTGAATCAGAAAAAGGCAAACTTGTGCATTGAGATAAAGACAGCTTAAAAGGACAGAAAAGGAAAGAGAATTAAAATAAGAACGTACAAAACAAGTGATGCACAATATGAGTGCTCACCACCCATTGACCAATGTTCAGCCAGTACCCAAGCAGTGGAAGTTCTCCCAGCCAACTCCCCCTGCCCTTTTATCATCCAGCATGACACCATATGGTATGGAAAATCCCTTTGACCAGTTTGGGTCAGCTGTCCTGGTTCTGTCCACTCCCAGCTTCTGTTACATTCCCCCCCACCTTTCCACTGGCAAGGCAGCATGAGAAGCTGAAAAGTCCTGGACTTAGACTAACCACTGCCCAACAACAACTAAAATATCAGTGTGTTATTAACATTATCCTCATCCTAAATCCAAAACACACCACCATATCAGCTATTAGGAAGAAAGCTAACCCTATCCTAGGTGAAACCAGGACAGTATCTTATATTTTGATTCTCTGCCTGGTTCTTTATCACATTATACATCTTTTCAGCATGAGAAGATCCTTTGCCACAATACTTTCCCACAGACCCTTATATTTTTTGCTATGCAGCTGAATTAATACAAAAGTAAAAGTGTATTTTAATTTCACATGGATTACATTTCCTTTTGTCATAGGTTAAAATTTCAGTTTGAGACAGTTTTAAAAATAACAGAAATAATATAGAGAAGTAACAAAGTAAGAAGCCCATAAATCTGCAAAAGTTCCTATTTAAAAGCAAAAACAAACAAACAAAAAAGATAAACTGCTGGAAAAACTGCTGTCAGAGATCCCAAAGTTTAATTGGTATTCATTTTGATCATGAAAGAGGCAAGAACTTCAGAGTAAGAGGAGCAATATGATTTGCATGCAAAGGCAAACTGCTCTCCTACAAAGTTAAACAAAAATAATTTTAGAAGCTATTCCAAGTAATGTATTTATACTATTACTGACCTAAATGAAAACATGAACAAGGAAAGAAGGAATAAAGATATATTTCTTGTATTATATATAATTGCCTAGATATTTCCATGTAACTCAAGTTTCAAAATAATTTTTCCATCCTGGACTGGCATTTTGACAAGCCACCAGCTTTCCATCATGTTGTTGCTGTTGTCTTCTAAACTGTTATTTCTACTTAGAAAAAGGACTAGCACTTGACATTGAACCTTACTATATATATTTTCCTGGAACGTATCTTGAGCATGATTATGAGAATCACACCACTTCTTGGTACATCAGCCATTTAAAAAATATAGATAAGCTGCTAGTATAATGAGAAACACCATGGTTATCCTCAACTAAAAGGCCATGAATATGTACAAGCCAGAATTGCTGTAATCAGATCTGGAAAAATACTATTAAAATATTTTAGAAGTTTTGTCAACGTTTGTATAAGATCAAACAAATTCCCAGTTATGTTGGAAACCTATGACTGAAAAAGCCTATTCTGCAGCTTCTTCTGACTTCATTAGGGGAGCAGATTAAGAAGCTCCACTTTAGAGTAGGGGAACAACGTATTGCAATTCTGTCGGCAAAAGTGTTGCAGAATCCAGTGGACAGACCACAAGGATCTGCATGACACTGTGATGCCCACCAGTTCACAACATCCCTGCTTTTTCCAATATGATTTTTTTTTTTTTAAAGGCAGTGTCTTTAAAAGTGGTTGGACAAACCAATACTTGCAGTCAACAGCTTTCTCCATGTTGATATAATATCACACGACTCAAAGTTTTCCCACACACCAAAAAAAAAAAAGTGCAACAAAGTATTTTATACTAGTTATAAAACTGATTTGTACTTTTTCCCATCACAATCCTTGACTTTTGTAAAAAGCTTGTCAAGGATTTTATTGAAAAAAGAAAGAAACAGAGACTTGTATGTCCAAGTATTCTCACATTCAGAACTATTTCAAAAACAGCACAATAATTCATTAACAAGTATTTATGGTATTCAAATGATTTTTATAAGAAACAGAACGAGCCTGTACTTTCCCATGAAAAGTTTAAAAGTCCAGCATTAAAAGGAAATAATGGCCCTCAGGATTTTTATAAGCAAACGCTGTAGTGATATACCAGTTTTATACAACATTTAGTTTAATAATATTTTCTAATAAACCCATCTCAGCCATATCACACCAGTTTGCTGGATGTCTCAAAATGTAGCCACAGAATACTGAGCAGTTAGTAAATAACAAGAAAACTTTAGTAAAGTGTGCATTTATTTTCCTTTCCCACTTGTATGACAGAATTTTTCTTGCTTTTTAAAAATGCACTCCTAAACAATCTTGGTATCTTCCATGTCTTGGCCTCAGCTTGCAGTCCAAACACAAGCCCAAAGCCTTGACCAAATAAAAGCAATAGCCAAGAAGAACAGTTTTCAATATTGTGTTCATTCTTTCAGTTAATTAGGAATAAGACACAGTCTTAGTTTCCATAACACAACTCTAATATAGAATGAAGGACAGAAAACTAGCCTCCGTCATGATTTTGCACCAATTATCCAAAGCGTCATAGAGACTTACATAATTTGGAAGAACTTTTGATGGTTTAATCCTTCTACTTTAATGAGACTTTACCCTTGAGATGTTACTTAAAATCTGATCTGGCATTGGATCAAAAAGTACTCTGTTAATGTAGAAGAATAAGAGGCTATTGTAGTAAGAATATCCTTGATACATTTTCCTTACATAAACTTGACATGAACTTATAGTGTTGACATTTGACAGAGAATGAAAGTAAATGCATTTTTCATTTTCTTTATCTTTTTCAAATGAATGAACCATGCAATTTTCACTAAATGCAAAGGAGAAATGGGTAAACAGGTTATGCCATTAAAAAATTCATCAAAAAACACTTCTTTAATGGGATATGACTTCTGATTTCAGATCTTTTAAAAAAGAAACAGATCGTATATCTAGATTTGCTAAGAGGGCCAGCATTCCTTGAGTTTTGTGATAATATTTGTGAGTGAATTGACTGTTACAGGCAGATGTTGAAACCCACTGCTGTCTTTTCAGTTTGCAAATATGAACTAATTCTAGATCTTGATGGTGGCATTTCATTTCTTTAAGCCTGAGGCTTGGGGGCTTTTTATATTATTTCCTTTCTGGAGAAGACGGAGGTTACTCAAAGCGAAGTTTCTCATTCACATACTGATTTATATTAGAGAGAAACATGAACCATGGGTAAAAGATCAGAAATAAACAACAAAACAGAAATTATTCAGATTCAACATTTGGCAAGGGTGCGCGTGGTAGTTTTGCAGCCATACACTCACCCAGGGAATCATAGGCACTATCATAAAATCATCTGCAAAATTTCTACATTGAGAATAGGTCAATAATCACAGTGGCAGACTAGATCATCTTGTTTATTTTAGGGGGAAGCTTTCATCAGTGGAAAGGATAAAACAAAAATCTAGCAGTAGCTTTGCTAGAAAGCAGTCTTTCACAGAAAATCCCAACATTAAGTATTTTTCTTCTTTTTTAATCCAAAACAGATTTCCCATGAAATTCTATTGTGAAAAATACTTTCACTTTTTATAACTGAAATGTTTAAACTTCATAGTGTTGAATCAGTTCAGAGAAAATTGTTGCATTGCAGAAAGTACTGCTATTTCTTCTGTATTTTTATGATTCACTTCATTCCATGATTTTTATTTCCTTTTAGCCTTGATATTCTTCATTTACTGGCATTAACATAAGAAAATGCTGTCCGTGTTTTTCTCTCAACATGACTTCTCAACTGCTTAGGATTTTTTCTATTTTTATTTTTTGCTATTGAAAATTGTAAAGGTGACACACAAATAATGCAATATGTATTTATTTATTTTTAATGAAGTATCATTGTGAAGAAACAAATCTCTTTGGAAGTCTGAAAAAGTTTTTGGTGTCAGGCATCTGATGTGATAACAACAGAGAAAGTTTTACCCTGCTACTGCTACAGCCACAGTGACAAAGATTATAACAGTAGTAGCACCTTGCAGATTTACAAACAAAAATGGCCTTCACTGGAGAGAAAAAGCAACCTAGCAGCTGAAGAGTGCAAAGGCTCAGATCAAGAGCAGACTAGAGGGAAACATGCCTTAAAAGTCTACATTGAATGTACCTAAGATTCTTTAAATTATTTGGCAAGTTTATTGACTTGTTCCTCAGATAGGAGCAATAGAAGCTTAAAACATTTGTTTGATGCATTTAGTTTAGTTTTAAGCAATGACTGAAAACAGTTTATTCACAGCCTATGCGTCTCTTCACAGCTATTTCTATTTTCTGACAATGGGAGGCAAATATTAGTCTACTGGCCTTGCAAGCTGGAATTTTGAAGTGAAAAAGGATACCTTCAAATTATAGATGTATGTCTCAACCATACATCTTTCCACGTTACTGGGAGAGAACATCTTTGCCTCTATGCATCACGAACTAATTTGTAACTCCCAACTACAAAATAATGAGGTGGCCGAAGAGAAGCTGAGGTGACTGGAAAATTAGACTGAAAGTTTAACTCTTGTTTCAGTCTATACACACAATAAGTCAAAAAGAGACCTGTCATCCTTTATAGGTTAGTTTTATTATTTTTCACAGCTACAAAAGTTCAAATATCCTAAAAAGCAGAAGAATATGAGATTATTTGGAAGTTTTTAAATGGAATTTTGAAATGAGTCATCCCCAGAAAAATTCAGAGTACTCCACTCCAAAGGTGATCCACCAACAAAATAAATAAATAAAAATAGACCAGAGCTAAGAGAGCTCTCAGCTAGCTAAGAGAGAAAAGATTGTCTTCCAATATACTCAGAACATTCACAACTGGTCAAGCCTCTGTTTATTGCTACTTAGCTAGAAAGGAAGAAAAAAAAAAAAAGATTGTCTGATTTTTTCTTTTACAATTTATATATATTAAATATCTACTTGCTGTTTAATCACTAAAAGAAATTATCTGAAACCATCCATAGTGTGAAAAAATGAAAACATGCTGAAATCCTCTTTCAGTTGCAATTAGAGTCAGCCCACCTTCGTAAAATTGTCCATTAAAGATCTCAAATCATTTGTTTCCTCTATGCCACCCTGGTACTTGCAGAATAAACTGGAAACTATTGCAAGCTACTACTTCTAGATACACTTAACTATCAGTAAAATGGTAGTTCTACAAAAACATCAGTAATTCAGAGTTCTGCTCTATGAAGTAACTATGTTGAGCTAACCTAGGCTAAACAATGAATCTATATTTCTTCCCCACTACAAGTATAATCTGAATGATTTTTCTTAAAGTTAATATTATTCTCCATACACTAAAAGGTTTCCTGACTGCACGAATAACAGTGTAGCTATCTCACACCTTTAACAGAAGAGATTAAGAGATCTTTTTGTTGCTGATAAAACATTCTGAGTTCAGTCTTTGACGGGTTACGAGACTTCATTTTAAGAGCTGCATTCTTAACACAGCCCTGTTGACTTCAGGCTATCTCATGTGTTAGTCACCACGTCACATTAAACCCTCAAGATACAGAAGTTCCTCTCTGTACATAGATGTTCTCACCTTCTGATTTCCCACTTCTGTTCTACTTCCTGCTGCATCAAATTTGCAAACAACCTAAGTTATGCTTTTTTTAAAAAAAAAATCTACATTAGGAGATTTCCTACTTCAACAGTAAATGATAATTAAGAAAAATCAGCCCTAATATCTTAAATCATTACTTCATAATTTTTTCCCCTTACATCCCTCTCCCACCTCCAAGAGAAATATTTTGCATGAACACTACAAGCTTGTCCTGCCACCTTCAAGCACTGCAACAAGAGAAAAGTTCTTGTCCTTCATCAGGCACAAGAAGAACCAGTCAGACCTCATCCGAATTATTCAAGTACTTCTAGTGTGTAGCATAATGCCCTTAAAAGGGCTCAGAGTGGAGAGACCTGGATAAGCTAGAGAAGTAGTATAAATAAAAAAGTTAGTGAAGTACTCTAAACTATGGAGGAGGCTGCACACATCTGAGACCCACCAGCACCTCCAACCAGAAGCTCTACACAAATCCCAGCTGCCTGCGCACACCCTGATTGTCACTCTACAGGAGTGGAAAACCTAGCCTCAAGTAGCGGGTCTGTAAGTCCGGGATCCATTTCATATTAAACTGGCAATAATCCAGTTTAAAAGCCTCATTGGCATTTATATAGAGAGACAGTGTGAATTGTGTGTTAAGGTCCTCAACACAAACATTAAAGATAAACACTGTAGTTCTATAAACCAACCGACTAGCTAATACAGTAGGAAACAACACTTCTCATTTGGCTATCACAAATTCTGTACAGGTAGAGTTCCAGACCAAAATCAAGAATTGTCGGGAAATAAATTATTCATATAATAACAGTCATCTCCTTTTCTCTCACTCTGTATCTTTTAAAATCTTCTGATGAGTTTCAGTAAGCCATTTCAAAAGCATTTTCCTTTGAAATATCATTAGTTGCAAAATTATAATGATTTTATTGAGGAAGATATCCAATTTTATAGTACTCAAGTTAACAAAAGAAAACAAAGAAAAACCATGAACCATAAGAAATGATAGAGAAAGGCACAAAATACCAACTTGCATTTTGTTGATACTGACCATCACTTTCCCTGATAAAAATGAAAACTCCAAGTTTTTCAAGTGCCCCTAAGGAAACTTATTTCACAGTTACCATAATTTGCCATCTGTAGTTTCCTTCTTTAATGAAGGAAGCTTCATTGCAGATGAGTAGTAACTGTTAACTCTTCATTGTGAGTTTTTTTTTTTTTTGACAACTTGTACAGGCTCTTCTAATTTAGAAATTTTTGCATACTAAAACATAGGAGCATTCTTTCCTAAGTGAATAATTACACACTGTTAGGCTGTAAATCAGTTAGGCTGTAAATCAGGAAGCACTATCAGTTGTACTTAAGTTGCAGATTTTATTACTGCCTAATGATACATTCAAACAATCTGCTACAACTGAGTAGGCAGAACTTCAAAGAGGTACGCTGTAATAGTTCAGGAATAATTGATGCTTCGTGTTTTCTCCCATTCACATTATTTATATGAGACAAGTTCAAGCGAATATGGAAAAGATTTTCTTAAGTGATTATAATTTGTTTTGTATTTTGGCAGCTAGGATTTAAGCCATCACCAAATTGTTTACTGACTTAGAAAAAATTATGCTACTGAAATAGCTCAAAGATCATTTGACAAGTAGTATATATTATGAAAATGAATCATCTGTAATTATTGTATAGCCTTTTTTGCTTTCTAAATAAGCATCCACATCAACACGGTGTCGGAGATCTATGTTCATTCATTGTTTTGCCTCAACCTTTTATTCCCCACTTGTCTTATACATCTCTTTCAGTCTCTCATGACCTACACAAGCTCTGAGAAATAATCTACAGAAAATATAGCAGAATAAAAAGTAAAATCTGAGTAGAGGATATTGACGAACATTAAACCACATCACAGTATTCAAGTCATGATCATTTCTTTATCATTTCACAATTCTGATCATTAGTATGTTTATGATGACCCTTACTTTGAACCTGTGCCTTATTTACCTACAGAACCATCCTTATCTCCAGGCTTCACAGTCTTAAATGACACAGGCTATACGAAGTCACAAAACTACATATAAATAAATAGTCTGCTTCCTACACAAAATAAATGATTTACTGTATAGTTAGCATACCTCCAAGATATCAGTTAAAGGAAGGAAAGAGATAAGTAGCCAAAGCTTTAAATACTCCACTTTCCACTCATCAGTTCCTTATTTTAAACTTCCCTATTTTTTTTCACTTCCTCATAATCTATATGCTCCAACTCTCACCGTGAATAATAAAGCAGGCCTCCTGCAATGGTCATCATGCTTTATGAAGACTTGAGACTAAAATCTGCACAGCTATTTATATATATATATGGTCCAAGTTAAAGTCATATACTGGCTGCCTAGGAGGAAGTGTTGTTTGTCAAACTAGCATAATGGAGGCCAAGAATAGGAACAGATGTACAGTAAGATGGGAAATGGAAAAATTCACCAAGTTGCAACCTCAGTGTGCAACATATCCAGTCATAGCCACACAGGTAATAATAAAATGTGAGTGGGAATATAAAGTATTTTAGAAAAAGCACAGCTAACCCTAGAAAGCAGTAGCCCCACATTAGAAACATAACTGTTTTCTTCCTTTAATCAATGCCATACATTTATGCAAACAGAAGATATCCTCCAACCATTTTATATTTACAATTGCAGTAATATAATCTTGTAGTCAGTCAAGTATGAACCATACAATATTCAACAAATAGCTCCACTGTAGTTTTTAAGCACCTGCATTTAAAACCACTGTTTTCTTCATTTATGATTGGACAAAGATGCACTTCCAGTGTTATCAGCGCTACATAAATGGAAATATAATTTACCGAAACAATTTAAATACGTAATCCAGCTCTAGAAAATAGTCTTGTAGAATATAATGTCAGAAGCAATCTTTTACCTGTGCCATTTCTTCAGATACAGCATGTATAATGAGATCACAAAATGTTAGCAAGCAGGGCAGGAAACGGACATTTTCTTCACGCTCAACAGGCACAGCAGAGACAAGACCCAGTACACATAAAAGCCCCTAAAGCCTCAAATCCACCACTGGTTGCAGTAGGGTGGAGATGTGACATCCTCAGTCACTGAGGCTGCGAGCACGTCTGTGTGTGTGGACAGCCTGTGGCTCCTGTCTTTCTGGGCTAGGCCAGGCCTGGCCACATTGCCAAGTGTGTTAGGCCACACCAGCCACTACAGAGGGAACTCTCTATCCCCACAGCAAAGAGGGCTCCTTCTCAGCCACGGCCCCAGCATGCCTCTGGCTGGAAGCGTGAAGACTTGAGGCCTCATGAGGCAGCAGCACGGGCCCTTGGCCTGCTGCTGACCCCTGGCCCCTAGCATAGGTAACTAAAAAGCTCCCAAAAACACTTCAGAAAAGCCAGAACATTGTTCTGAAGGACAAATCCAACGTTTAGGGCTTGTCTGACTACAGAATTCAGCTCTAGGGCCCTGGCTTGCAGCTTTCTCCTACCAAAAAGGTGACATTTTACAACCTATTAAAAGGTTGCTACCCTGTGCCTGACAGTGTTCAAGAGACATTTAATGATGGCATTGATCAAAACGCTTTAACTTTGTTAGCCCTGAAACGGTCATGCAGTTGGACAAGGTGATCTTCGGAGGTCCCATCCAACTGAACTATTCTATCATTTATGAAGTTCTAGCTTTAAAGCCACTTCTCATAGCAGTATTTTCATTTACATTAAGTAAATCCGAACTTTCAAGCAAGATGTTAACTTTTTGACACCATATGCTTGAATTTCAATTAATGCCATAAGTCAGAATACACTTATTTACTTTTCTTTCCCCTTGTCAGTTATAAAGAGGAACTGATGAACTGTGAGGCACCACAGTGTGTATAGCTTTACCCAAACACCAGTTTCAGAGTATTAATTCTGATTCTACAATTCCCCTATAATTCTCAACTTCCAGAAGTTAGAACTGTATTTCAAAATAAACACGCTGTCCTAACAGCAGAGAAGTCAGATGACTGAATTCCTTAGAAAATGCCAGTTAAATGCTTGAATTTGTTCTCGAGCGGAAATAAAACCAACTCAGTAAGAGACGGAGAAAGTTTTATTTAGAGAAAGGCAGAAAAGGTGACTTCATAGCTAATGAAAAATGTAGTCCATAATCTTGCCCATTCCATACTCCACTGTCTTTGCTTTCTTCACTGAAGACATTACTGTCAGGATTCTAGAAATAAGACATAAGTAAACTGTGGCGATGGAGTAAAAAAAGACACAGAGATACTCTGTAGAGAAAATGGCAGCAGCAGCAGCAATAGTCGCTGCATCAACTGTAGCAGCAGCAGCCTCTTTATTCAGTCCAAAACTCCTTTCAAACCTTAACAAGTTTTACTATTTTTAACCTATGAAAACACAGGGAGACTTGCTGTTCCGCTTCTGCACAGCACTCTCACACACCCACACTCACGTGCTCTGCCAGGTGGTGCTCCGACCTGGCGTTCACACACTCCTCACAGTCTGGGCGGTGTTCCAGCCCAAGTCAACAACCACACTACCTGTGCTTGTGCATCCAGGTCAACAAGTCCTCTATATCTTTTCTTATTCTATTTTGAGCTACAACATCTTCACCTCTAATCATCCCTCATGCCGGAGCACACAGTTTACGTTCTCCCACAAACTTCTAAATGAAATATAGCTGGAATACAAGAAGTATTCAAGTACCAGTAAGATCTTGGAGCAGGTTCTACTTTGCAAAATCCATTTTTGGTTTCTTTTGTTGTTGTCCTTTGTTAGTTGCTTTGTTGCTGTTTTCATTTGTTGTTGTTGGTTGCTTTTTTAACGTAATACTTTGGAGGGGGGGAATACCAACTCTAGAATTAGTCTCCACCTACTGGAATGGAATAAAGAGACAGCCTTTCTCCCTTCCTGCACTCCACTGTACTGAAATCAATCTCTGTGATCTGTTCCTGATTAGGAACTGATTCAGGAACTAATGTGACCACACTACCACAAAAATAGAATAAAGTTGCTCATTTCTATAGCATTATTTATTTTGAAGAAGCAATTTGCCAAAAAGCATCATTAACATTGTATGAAGAATAGAAACATTTGAACCACCAGCTAATACAAAACAAGAAAGAATTTTCAATGATATTCTCATTGCATCTGAATTTTTATTTTTTTTATTTTTTATTTTTTTGGCCTTGTGGGATACAGGAAGGATCAGATCATAGAATATTTTGAGTCAGAAGGGACCTACAAGAATCACTGAGTCCAACTCCTTGCTCCACAGAGGAGCACAAAATACATATAAAATAGAGCAGGCTTGGTGCCTGGCAGATGAGAATGAAAGGTAAACTTTGAAATGCTCGTTTAATTAAAACTGGTTTTCACCTCTTTTTAATATTTAGCTCCAACTGCTAAAATAGTTATTTATCTAGAGCTGATTAGAATTACTGCTCAATATCAATGCCACAGAAGTCCCCAGAGCACATATGTGGGTATACTGTATGAAGATAACACACTCCAGCTTATTCAGATGCGAAAATACAAAGCGTGGTCTCAAATTTTAGCTAAGTAAAACTGACATGAGCTATTCCTTCCTAGAATGTACCAAATCCCTTATGTTTCTCGCATGCTTTAAGGTTAGTTGTGTGAGATAGACATTGAGTCATGCAATTACAAGTTCAGGAGAAAAAGAAAATTCTATATGCAACCAGTAATTTATCACTGAAGACAAAAAGGTTCACAGAAGTATAAATGAATGCCTACTATCTTCAAATATCCTCCTTATTCTTACTTTTCCCAGAAGTTCCACATTTTTCAAGGAATCAAAGGAATCTTGCCAACCCTGGACAGAGGGAGAGAACTGTTCTCTGCAACTTAATGGTATTCCCATTAGAAATCAAGACAGTATTTACCTGGGTGAACCTTTACATTATAATGAGACTGAAGAACAGCTGAAAGATGCCAAAATGTCATCACATTTTCTTGGTGGGTGGGTGTGGGTGTTGTGGGGACAGAGGAAAAGATACAAACAATCATTCCTGAACTAGTATTACCATTTCTAACATTAAAAACTACTTGCTGGTAACAAATCTCACTTGAAGAAAACAAACAATGCTGTTATGCATGTTTTCCTAGAAGGAATGTCCCCGATCTTCTGGGGAGAAATTCAGTTCACGTGCTGCCTCAAATACCACTTACTCCTTCTCAGAAGGAATAAAAGGCCTGGAGTCAACGTGGCACTTCAGCATGTGAAATCAATTGGGCTGCTCATGCACTTAAAATCAGACAGTTGCTTAATTACTGCTGAATTAGACGCAAATAAAGGCAAGAGGAGAACAAAAGACTTACTCTTACAACGTATTTGGTCACGTATATCTAAATAACATTTGTTTCTTAGTCTGGGGTACTACTTAGAAGAAAACCTTCCCCAGATATCTTGTGGAAACTATGAGACTTGTATTTTTCTGTGCAGTATTTACTAACCATGCTTCTGCTGGGCAAGTAATGAAGAAAACTGATTTTCAGTAAGCCTTATTGAAAGGCAATCCAAAACCCAGCACCACAACTAAGAACATAATTGTATTGATTAAACAGAAAAGTCATTCTAATAATAGCATGATACATTCATAATTGTAACTACTTCAGTACAAAGCAGTGAAAAAAGAAGACAAAGATCTGCTAACAAGAGGAAAGAAAAAACAAAGAGATTGGAGTATGGTCAATACAGGCAAAACTACAATTTACTAAAAAGTAAAACTACAAGTTCTGGAAGTGGCACTTAAAAGTCCCTGTCAGATCAGGGCTCATTTTTCATCCTCCTAAAGAAGGCAGGTGTTATATTCAAGGTACCAAGTAAAGCTAATTCTAACCTCACAGCATTGAGATCAACAATGATAGTACATAAAACCTCATTTAATGCAGTTTAACTCTATTTTTAATCCAAATGGAACTCTGCTGGCAAATTTCTTTATTTTGTACATTTTTTATATATAACTGAAAGGCTGAGGGGGAGGTTTGAGCAAAGTATTCTGTGAGGACAGATTGTAGCAGAGCATAATTGGATTTCTCCTAATCAAAAGATTTCATTAAGCAGAGGTAGTACGCAAACCAAACAGCTCTAGGAGCAGGTATTTAGTAGTAAATACTAGTTACTTGGCTTCTTTGATCATTTTCAACAAGTGAGGAAACTCATATCACACTGTTTCAAAGTATGATTGGATGAGTTTGGTTTTCCACATATTTAGGAAAATATAATCACTGCCTGATGAATCAAAAGAACTAGGCAGAAAGAATACTGGTTTGAATTCCAAAGCACATTCTTAGAATTGCACTACTTGGGAAAAAGAATGTAACTACACTGCACAGACTCAATTTGATCATCTAGACCAAAACTGCATAAGTCCTTTCTGATGTCAGTTAAAGACAGAAACAAACAAAAAACATAACAACAACAAAAACACAGGGAAAAAAAAAAAAGAGCTAAAATAGCCTTGAACAAGTGAAGTAAACTCCTGTAGGACCTTAACTCAGCTGTAAGCTAGGTAGTGATATTAATAATGCAGAGGATGGGCACAAATGGCAAATTTGGCATCTAACAATGTTTCTGGCACACACAAAGAAGGCAGAGGAAGTAGTGGCAGGAAAACGCAAATAAGCTTGGCTTTTAAACCACTCCAACATGCCAAGGCCAAATACATCTTTAGTGAAAGCGGCTCCCTACTCCTATTAATTTAAACACCAGTTGTGCCTTGTACCAAAGTACTCACATTCGATCAATACAATATTTCAGTCATACAGACTATGGAGCTGAACTGCTTTGCATGCCCATACATTAAGACAAAACACACCATTTCACGAAGGCTCAATTTGTCTTCACAAATAACGTTACAACTAGAGGCAAAATTATTGAATAGCTAAGTTCACAACCAGCAGCAAACTAACCAGTAAGCTAAATACCAGTAAGTTAACTTCAAGAAGTAGTTTGGACTTGGTCCAGAACACCCTAAAATATGTACAACACTGTCAAGCGTTTTTGTTCACAGTAGACAATCATAGTAGTTGGCATCTTTAGTAGGGTCAGCTTCCATTTTTACTTACACATACACAACATGGGTAATATAAAGTCTTACGCTGGATACAAAAATGGGTCTCGTACTCAGCTGAGGCCCAGAGATAACCTGATTTTTGTTTCCAATACTTGCCTCCCTCTTCAGCCTTCACCAAAGGACTTATCTCTCAGACAGTGAAAAAAAATAGCATCTGGGAATGAAACTCACTTACCATAAATAAGTTGTGACAATACTCATATAAATGAGCTGACTCAGAGATGCATTCACATAACACCTTCCTCCCTTCTGCACCCGCAGAAGCTGTGTCCTCACAGAGAAGTCACCACACAAAACCACTAAGCCATGTTCCAAAAAAGATTCTTCTACTGTTTCTGTAAAGTAGAAATCATTTTCAAGGGCTCACTGAAAAACTGGTTCATACCATATGTTGGGTTTCTATTGCATTGACCAGTCACATCACAGCAGCCACTTTTTAATTGATCTTTTGCTTTCAGATAAGAGCTGCAAATAAGTCATAGCAGGGAGGTGCCCTCAGAGAGACCTTTCCACCACATCAGGAGGAAGATGAAGCCCAGCTGCTGTGATTTAAGCAATTATTGAAAATTTGCACTTTATTATGAAAACTGCACTGCTCTACAATGAGAAGGTCATACCTACATTCTCTGACTGTAAAGTGGATAAATTCCTACAGCAGTGATGCAGACAGGAATGGTGCAGGGTAATTTTACACTAAGTAACGTTCATCATAAAACTGTTAACATAGATGACAGCGTCCAAGTCCCTCGTTAATTACTTGACTGTAAAACTTGACGAGCTTTAAGACGACGTGTTCTCAATGGAACAGACATAATTAATTCCCTAGGAAGGAAAAAAATACATATTTTTAAAAATGTATTGTACTTCTATGTAATGATGCAAATCATGTTTTTCAAATTTCTACCTCTTCCTTCCCATCCCCTCACAGAATAGAAAACAATCCAAAAGAGTCACAATAACGTTTAAGTAGTTAAAATAAATGTAAAAGTTAACTTTTTAAGTCTTTAAAAACAGCCAATATGAGGTATGAAACAATATTTAAAACTAAGACAAAAAATGTCTGTAGCTATTGTTTAAATATAGAGCATTTCATTAAAATGAGACCAATTTCTATTACTACTAATCTGTCTTCGAAAACTACTAGAAAACAGAACAAAACAGAAAAGGAAAAGTAACAAAAAAGGATGGTATACTACATATTCTCACATGGCTTTTATCTTTAGTGAGCAAGAGAGGAGGATTCAAGTTTAAAATCCTGAATGAACTAAAGCAGCAGCATTTTCAAAGAGCCTTTGAGAAAAACAGGGCAATTCTTGCTATTAGCAAACTAGTGACACAGGATTCTCTTTTAAATAACATCTGGTTATCTGAATATTTTAAGTAGGCTATTAACGGCTAAGTTTCCCATAATAGAAGTAAACCTCATTGTTTTTATTGTCTTTTTTTAGGACAAATGAGAAAAAAGGGTCAGTTCTAACTTTTTATGTAATAAGGTGTGACAGAAAAATATTCTTCATGCCTTGTATAGGAAGAAAACAGTATTGTCAGTTTTTCCTCTTCTTTCCTATGTTTTTCTCCTGCTTCTTACTTTATTGTGTTGGCAAATGGAACTAAGAAAACCTCTTGCTTCTCTCTCTTCTCTAACATCTCCAGAGAAGTGTCTGGCTTTTCATGAGGCTCATCACACTGGGTAGAACAAGACATCCTTTTCCATCCTATGCATTTACAGCATTTAAATTTTCAAGAAATGTTCAACAGAACTTGGAAAAACTCACTAGGTTTTTCAGTCTACATTTACCAAGAGGACGTTATCAATCATGACAATGCTTTCATGGAAGTGTGCTCTCAAGTCCTGACTCTCCAGTTCTCCTCACTCCCCATCTGCCTTTACAAGCAAGTCAATCAGCTCACTCTGAGACAAGTTTTTCTCAGGAGAGTACTCCCTGTATGCAATACAGTCAAGATTACACCTCATTTGACCCTTCTCCACTCGGAACATTTTTCCAACACTTTCCCAGCAAGCTCTGTGCCTTCAAACACTCTCATGCACCCTCATACTAAGTCCCATAACATGAAACACCTACCCTTGTTGTCTTGCTATAAAAATACAACTTTAGCAGACTGTGGCATATATTTCACATTACTTCAGTTAGTCTACACCAGCCCCACCCCCCAAAAACCCAAACAGCAAAAATAATCCTCACGACGAAACGATACAGAGAAGACTCTTCATAGTGTTCACTTTGCTGTAGGACTAATCAGGAAAAAAGCCACTGCATTTGGCTTGGGAATCATTCACTTAAATGGTGTGGACTTAGTCAAAGACAAAAGTAATAGGTGAAAGTTCCCTTCATAAACTACTAGCAGACAAGAAAATCCCTACTGTATCCCACAGTTAGTAACTATTTACTCTAACTTTTTCAGACCTGAAGAAGCAAACATTAAGGCTGAACTGTGAGTAGCTATAAGGCAACATATAAGCTGTCTGAAACACTCAGTCACTCCTACCAAGATATCTCAACACATGGGTTATCTAAAACTCATAAGAATTTGCAGGAGGTGATACTGGTTTGGGGTGACAGCTGGACTCACAAAAGCTTTGTTTCATCTTGGTGCTATTTTAACAATAATTTTTGCTAGTAGATGGAACAAGACAAAGATGCTGATGAATGCAAAGAGCAAACAGAGAATGATCCTTGCCTTTGCATCTCCTTCCTCAGGCTGTTCTTATGACACATTGTGTTTTAAACATCAAAAGCTCTTTCTAGGCCTGCAATGACAATTTTGAAACCGAAAATACAAAGCTAGAACTAGCAGAATGGAAAGAATATCTTTGCCCTTCTCTCACATATTTTCTCCCAGTTTTCACATGTACCTATGTTGAGTGACATGAAGCACTATATCGAATGTCATAGTACATGACGGAGTTGCATAATTTTCACATTCAGAAAAGGTGCTGTGCCTGTGGCATAAAGTCATTTATTTTTTTAATCAACATACATCTAATAAAATTTGGAATAAATATGGTTATTCACACAGAATGCTGTGAACAGTGTACATATCCTGATGCACAGCAATGCAGCAAGATGATTGGTGTTGTAAAAGTGTAGTCAACTGATTCTAGCTGAAAATTAAGGTATAGGACCCCTGTATTTTTTTGCTAGCTGTGCAATTGATTATTATATGACTAGAATCTACAGTACTTTATAATACTGCAAAGAATCACATGGTGTAAATAATGTTTATAACATAATTTTAGACACTAGGTGAAAGTATATTCATCTGGATGAATATGACAATTAAAATTTGCTAGTTAAAAAAAAAAAAAAAAAAGTAATTAAAGACACAAAAGTTCAGGTTGCGTGAAGTGACCTGGGCTTATTGTTTCTGAAGGAAGCCTTGTGATTCATGCTCATGGCATTTGGAAACGTACACTAGTAGTTTTTCATAGAATAATTCAGGGTAAAATGGGTCAGCAGGTCATCTGGTCCAATCTCCTGCTCAAAGCAGGGTCAGCTATTCTTTAATCCTTATAAAAAGCCATTCATCATTCCCTCAAAGTTAGGTTATCAAGAACATCATGAATTGTTTAGCAACCTGATTACAATGATAAATTAATCATGGCTGAATTTTGCTAATCCAATTACAGTCCCCTCGAAGAACTCAATGCATATTTGGATGCATATTACAATTACTAGTGATACAGAGCAATTCATAACATTTTGAAGGTAAAGACAGAATGGTTTATTTAGCGCTGACACTGCTAGGAGTGTAGACACGGATATTCTCTGTTATGAAGCCAAATGTTTAGCACTGTGTATTAAGTGCATATATAATGGAAGAGAATGCTTATACTGGGTCTTCTATGGATGGAGAGTGCAACCAGCCCTCAGAAACAGGGAACACTGTTACAGGTGTCAGACTGACAGTGCGCTTCAGTAGCAGAAATCCTAATTAGTAGTTCATGACTTGTATTCTGGGGTACACAGCAGAAGCGGCCACAACTGCTTGTTGAGCTGGTAGATAGCAGCTTTGTCCTGAGAAATGGACAAAGCCACCTCTGCCTGACTGTGCTAACATTTGCTGTTTGGTCTCCAAAAATGTTCAGCAAGCATCAATGAATGTCAATGGCTGTCATTTTTTCCACATGGAGGAATTCAATTCCACACCTTTGCTGACACTTCCATGTCAGATACCCTTTGGTCAGACTGTCCCTTTGCTGCCATCTGTCACACAGCAACAACATGGAATGCAGTGTCAGTGGGAATGTTCAGCCTCTACTGCCATACCACCAACATCCACCTCTGATGTTGTGGGCCAGCATAATAAAATAGGAGGCAATACTTTTGGAGCAGCCCTCGTATGCTACATAAGTTGAGGTACAAACAGAAAGGTAGAAGAATTTGCAAGAAGCAATCCACACACTTCCACTTCTTTACCCTCAGAATTCTTCCCTAAAGCACATGGAATAATTCCAGCATCTCCAGACAGTGGCTACCACAGTCATCTTTGGAGGATTTTTTTTCATTATTAGCTTTGGTGATTTATTTCTCTTCCTTCTCTCAGACATAGCCCTCATTTAACTCTCCTCTGCTTACAAGTTTGTATTTGTACTGAATGTCACAACTCTAGGAGTCTTGACTTCTGAGAGAACACACCTCATGTAACACGCCTTTATTTAAACGTTTTGGGTGATACTTTAATTCATAATAAAGTTACAGCAAGCTACTGTCTTGCTTCTGTTCCTGAAATATTTACTGTTAACCAAAGAATAATGTTCTAATGCCATCCCACTCCTAAATTCAAAGGTATGTGAAAAGAGCAGACAGGAATGCATGCCACACTCCAATACATATATTATGTTGTTCCTCCCCTCAAGTTTAACAAGGCTACTTTCAAAATCCTCTTAATATTTACTTGATTAAATATCTATGTATAAAGGCTGTAAGTTCATAATCTTCACTCCCTTCCCACTCACAAAACCTGTCACCACCTACCAAGAAAAAGCAATATTTTTCATTCTTTATACAAAGGAATTGATCGGAACAATATAAGCAGGTATCATATCCAATACAGTTGAAGACTGGGAAAAGACCAAAAATATCACTTTCTGGGTCTGTAGAATTTTACCAGGCAAAAACTTAAGCAGTGTTTTGACTGATTTGTGGACTTTGATCAAAATTTGCTCTTTCACATCTAACACAGTAAAACAAAGTACACTTTAGGTCTTCCCCAGTTTCATTAACTTAAGTATACTTGCAACTTTATGCACCGTACATAAAACATCTCTGTAAAGCCAGTCAGCCACTGGTTGAACTGTGCTCCTTTGCATAGCCGTTCTGCCCTTGCAGATCAGGTCTTGTATAGTCATAATTAAATTCAATCAGTACTAATTTATCTTGCATTTTAGCCAAAATTATTATACTGAGATGGGTTGAAAGTGGCTGTAGGGCTTTCTTTATCCACTTATTACAGGAATCACGTTTCCAACAACTAATAAATGGTAGCCCACAAACTAGAGGATGATAACAGTAGCAATGATGCCTAGGTATCTATGCTAAGAAAACATTTCCAGACACAAGTAATCAGGAGTAATCTGGATAAGAACAATTAAAAGTAGAGGAAATACAAAGTTGCAGTTGAAACATACCATTAACAAATCCAAACTTTGCTCAACTAGGGCTTAACCAAGAACTCCTGGGTTGTTTCTTACTACATTAAAGGATTGCTCACCATAACATACAGTGTTCACACTAACTTTAGATATACTAGCCAAGCAGATATCTAAAAGGGAATAAATAAGTGAAAACAAGCCTGTACCAAATGTTAAACAGTTACTTTAAAGTAATCAAATACTCTTGACTTCAGAATTAACTGTTCTGCTCTACTTTCCACCTATACTAAAAGAAATTATTTAATTAAAAAATAAAGAACAACTGCACAGCAAACAATAAAAAATGCATGTAAATAAATACTACATGTTTTTATTATTTATAAATAAGTCTGGTCATATTAAATAATGTTATATTTAGACCATCTAACACTACTGCTTTTCTGCCATATGTTAAACATAACTCCATGGATACAGCATTATTTTTCCGCATCTATATTACTGTTCTCCATGGAGCTGTAACAATTCATATTAGATTAAGATCTGACCCTGTTTTATTTCTTTAAACAAGTCCAACATTTCACGTGAAATCCATTCTGGAGAACATCTGTTTACTCTTCATTATTAATGCATGATCATCAGAGATTTCATTATCTCCTGTAAAAAACAACTATCATGAAAGAATCAGCTTATTTATGAAGATTTCAACATTGTAATTACATTAATTTCTTCCCAAGTTAAAACATTTTTTTTCTGACTGAACTATCACTTTATTGAACCAAATTATTTTAATAATATTAGAGGTGATTTTCCTTCTTAAATGGGTGCATAGGCATTTTAAAGTGTGATTAAACTCACAGTGAGAGGCTGTCTTGGTCCAGGTGAAAAAACTTTTCCCAAAGTTAAAAAAAAATAAAAAGATTCAAAGGTGGTGACTATGTTGAAAAATACTGTCTTGTAGCTGAGAATTTGCTTTATAAGATAGTGTTATTGGGTTCTCTATATTTGTTGGCAATAAATAGATGGCATTACTTTCAGAGTGACCTACATATTTCTATAAACAGATCAACTGAATATGAGATAAGGAAAATAAGCTACAGAGAAGCAGTTCCTTCTCTCTCTTAAAACTGCATGAAAACAGTTAAAATAAGGTGGGTCACCCTTTAAAGCAACAGTGATATTACATATCCCTGTGATATGTAATACTAAGTGATGCAAAGAGTAAGTTATAGCAGAACACAGTAAATGAAATATTGTCTTTGGGAAATACTTGGTTTTTTGAGATTTTTTCTTTTTGCTGACATAGCAGATCCTGTAGCCAAGTCATCCTAGAGTCTTAGTCATTTAAGTAGACCTTGCATTTATCAGTCACCACCACTTTGCAGTAGTGGCAGAAGTACTACAAATTCTGACTGAATGTTTTCTTCAACAGATGAAACACCTTTCAAAAAATGTTTTGTTAGGTTGCACCTATTTATTTTTCCATCAATACTGTGAACTTTCACTGCCAGTTCAAAAAAGAAACAGTAGAAAGACATAACTAAGAATTAAAAGTTTCAGTCTACCTTCACTACAATAAATAAATTAAAAAAATCTAAAACAGTTTCCAACACATTGTTTAAAGTCTTAGTTACAAAAGCAGCCCCAGAGCATGGACTATCACTAAATGCTTTTAGTGTTTCATCTGTAAATTTTAAAAAACTATCTTGTTTTATCTGTTTTGAAATCACTTATGCTAAAATATTTTTCCACTTACTAAAAAAGAAAAAAAATAGCCAATGCTTTAGATTATGTGTACTGATAACAATTAGCAAATGAGAAAACTTCCCTAGATGTCTCTTTTCTCTCAAAATTTTTCCCCTCAACAACTAACGCTATACAGAACCTATATGTAAATACAGCTAGAAATGCGTAATAGTAATGTAATTTAATTACATTAAATGTATATATTAATTTGAAAGGAATTCTGATCAACCTAAAGACTAATATAGAATTTGTACATAAAAATACACATATAAAACTGTATGTTGGTTATACTCTGCTTTATACCACAGAGAATAATGATCACTGAAACACTGGTTTATTACATAAGATAACTTTTTCACAGTAATAGTGAATTTTGATGTCCAAGAATGAGAAATGGAGACATTAATCTATTGCACAATTTCACACACAAAAACTGGCTGTGGCTCATTTTTTTGCCTTCAGACATATAGTGGAAACATCAGGAATTTCAGAATTAAAACAGAAGAATTTTGTCTTTTGTTTCAAAATAAACACGCGAGAGCTCACTGATGCTGATAGGAGAATGTTAACACCTTCACGTACATTTAGGAATGACAACACATTTTTGCACATCCTTCTATTGCATCCTTTGCACCTGGCCAAAAGCATTATCTTATTTTCCTTCAGCTCTTCTCACCTAAGGCTGCAATACTGAGCAGTATCCTGACCCATGCCTTACTGTACGCTGAACACAAAAACTAATTATGTTCTCTCTGTGTCTGTCAAAAGCTGGGGAGAGAAAACTCACCACCTCCCTTCCACTCAAAGAAGTCCCACTCAAAGAAGAAAAGACAGACTGTAACTATTAGTTTTGTAGAGCACTTGGGATATTAGAAATAATGTTATGATTTTGATAACTATAGAAATTTTAAGGTAAAAGTTTTTGAATCTTGTAATGTTTCAGTCAGTGCTATCACTTTCAGTGGAGGGGGAAAAAATCCATTTCTAGAGTCAATTACTTAGGTTAGTGCAGGAAATAACAATTCTGATGCATTCATAACTGTAGGTAAATATGAAATTTGTTTTGTTTTGTTTTTGTTTGCTTGTTTTTTAACATAAAAGCTCAACATCCTTTTCTTCTGGAGAAATAGTCAATATTGCAACAGCCCTGCTGAAGCCCTGCAGCAGCCTGTGAATAGAATAGTCTATGGTATTTAGGCATTCAACTTCAAAATTGGACTGACTTCTACCAAACCCATCTGCACTTATTAATCAGACAGCCAGAAATGAGTTGTAGTCATGGTGGGCCTCATTTCTCTATAAATCAGTATCAACATATTGAATAGCTCAGTCTTTTCTGGGCAGAGCACCAAGCAGGCAGGAAGATTTGGAGGAAGTCTCCAAAATTCTTTTGCAATGCTATTTGTATAGCTTCACAACAATATTTCATTTATTGAATATGTTTTATGGAAATCTTAATAGTCACCTCAACTATATGGAAATGATTACAACTATCTTCCTACCCTCTATCAAAAATAATCTGATTGCCTTCTTAATGTCCAAAAAACTTCAAGAAATGCTTTTATTTCTTTGCCGAACCTTTTTCAATATAAGAATTTGCCAAAATAAATAAATGCGTAGTGCATTTGTAGTTTCTTCATTTATTTTGTACACCCTATCAAATTGCTTTTGCTTTTGTCAAGTCATGCTCCAGAAACAGGAGCTTGATTATGTTCCCCACTGCACATGAATGCTTAAAATCAGGAACATTTCATGAACAAATTGCACAACAAAACCTATGAGAGACAATAAATCATCAGCAGATAGCAGAAGGGATTGAATGGGGCAGTGAGTGCAAGTGCCCCAGTACTGACAGTGGTGGGGCTGCAGGGTGGCCTCCGTGAGGAGAGGCAGGGGCTGCTCCATGACAGATACAGCCAGTTCCATCCAGTTTCAGCTCCACTGCAGGGAACGGCTCGGCCCTGCAGCCAAGATGGAGGCCTCTCAGAGAAACATATTTAAGTAAGGGCAAAGCACTGCACAGCAGCATAAAGTAGTAACACAAAGGCTGTGTGGTTCAGATACAGAAAGACAGATTCATTGACTGGAATACTTTGAGTCCAAACACCTCTCCTCACAGATCTGCTAGCTTTTTCTCTTCATGAGCTGCCCACTGTGAGCACCAAACACCTACAAAATATCAGACTACAGTTGTCTTGTGTCAGCTTGAAAATGTTACCCAATAAATAGCACACCTATGGTAAATTTCTTCATACTTACGTGACAGGCAAACATAATGGATATGAACTTTGTCTATGAACTTTTGTTATAAAGTCAGAAGACTTCAGTGTTCTTGAGAATTAAGATCATTCCATACAAGCTATATAAATGCATGATTAATTTTAAGCACATAATCCCACTTACCTCAAAAGAATGATTAAAGTTAGCTACTTGAAATTTAAAGTAAGGTAGATGATTTTGATTTGTTTCTTCATTCCATGCAGAGATGCCCAGGGAGTGTTTGGGGAGGGGGACAGTGGCTTGTCCAAAAAATAAAAAGATGTAGAACTTAACTTTCTTTAACTAGATACTGTAAAGCACACATTATGTTTCAGTGTAAGGTCTATTTTCTCTGCTGACTGTAGAAAGAAAATTTCTTCCACCACAATAGAATGATTACACATGTGCCTTACCAATTGCCATTACTTATTAGGTAGAAAAGCGGTGTAAAAGCAAGTGCTAAATATGACTTGAAATTGAGTTTTACTGACTTTATGACAGTGTGCTACACAATATAAATTCCTATCTACAAGAGAAAGTACATGTCTCTATTCCAGGAAATGCAGTTTGGCTGTAACTTTTATGCCCTCAGAAATGTGTAATTTACATTCTTTCAATTTAAAAAGGCCGCTGTAAAAGGTGTCACCTTTATAAAAGCTGTTTCAATAAAGCTTTAATTCCAAAATGTATTTTAAAACTAATTTGACCTTGAATTCTAAATTTCAGAAATGTGAATATGTAACACTTCTTTCTGGATGACCATTTTTAAAAATATATTGATATTTGACAGTATATCTACTGCATTTTAGACCATAAATTAGGACACTTGGCAAAGAAAAACGTATTTCACTCTAGATTTTAAGAAAGCATATGCTACAGTTTAGAGGGTACTACATCAGTTCACTTAAAACAGCTACTTTTTTCACAGTTAATTAAAAAGTTTAATGGACTTGTATTTTTGACTCCCCAAGATGACAAACTAATTATTTTACAGAATTATGTCAATAAGAGGAAGGAGCATAATCTGTTCAAAATGAGGATTTTGACTCTGTTCTTGAAAGGAAATGAAGCATGAAGGTGGAAACCAACAGAGTAGCAAGGCTAGTATCCAATGCTAGCTTTTTTTTTTTTTT
>WBMW01002341.1:70048-200664 GCA_013396635.1 Penelope pileata
TTTTTGAGCTTGTGTTTCTTGTAGCTTGTAGTTCTTTAGACAGAGCTCAATATTTTGGCAACTGTAAAGGTTGCCAAAAATAGGTCCCCCTAAAATTAGGTCCTCCTAATGACCAATATCAGGTGTAGTGAAACAGTGCCTCTTGCTAAGGTGTAGCTCACCACAGTTTCTTTTTAAATAGAGTCTGCCTCCTGCAGTAGTGCAATATTTTTAATTTCTTAATGGTACTCACATTACAGACCAACATCTTTTCTTCAGGGATCACTGGAATTCCACTCAAAAGCGTTTTTCTCTCCTCAGATATTTAGCCTTATACCTAAGTTATTTCAGTTAGTAGCTATCGGATGAATTCACATCATTTCTTTTTGTACATTTCAGTACAGAAATTATATATAATGCATTGCGAGTCCTCTCATGCCCTCTTCTCCTTGATCCTGTCTTACAAATCACTAAGTCATTCCTCATAGTTATTTTGTTATCTCCATACCCACTGAATCTGACACTTCATACCCTTAGTTCAGTAATTGCTCTCACGGCTTTGTCCTCAGCCAAAAGACATCTTCTCAATCAGTTTTTCACATTTCAGTTCTCTTCAAACTTTTCGTAGCACATGACATTATTTGTGAGAACCAGAGCCTGAGAAATGACTGAAGTGATTTTAGACTTCAATTCCTATGATTCACTTCTAGGATATATCTGACAATATATCTCTCTTGGGAAGGGAAGAGAAGCACTCTCCATAAGATTTAGGATTTTTCTCTACTTTCTTATGTTGCTGATGAAGTAACAGCATTTTGTCCTGTGGTCACAAGGAGAGCACTAAGTGGAAAAATGGTCAAAAGTAATAGAAGACTGGTGAAAAATAGCCATTGGTTGCCTTTTTTTTTTTTTCTTTTCCTTCCAAACTTCTATTCTAAAGACCAGCATGTCTGTAAAGACAGATTTTTTGGTTGAGAGTAATGCCTGTTTGTAAATATACTGCTCTTCTTATTAGTAGTGTTTGCAGTTTGAATGAATGCTATTCCTGATATTTTCTCGAATTACTGATCTAAATTGCCCACGTAAGACAGAATGGTAAGATATTTCTGAGGCTTAAGAAACCATATAAGCAAATATGACCTAATATACAGATTATTTTTCTTAAATACTTTGTTCATAGTGCTCTCAGCATTATCTGTTTGTACTTTATGAACAGAATTACGAGTTCACTATAAACAGCTACAAGAAATACTGTATTAGAACACTTTTAAATATAGGACAGATTTTAAAATGTACAGAAAGCTGTACAGTCATGGTAGCAATTCAGAAAATATATGATGAAATATTTTTATATTATTTCCTTACAGAATTAATCATCTACTATATCTATTATGAATTATCTTCAAATGGGTAGAAAAGACTTTTGAAGCAATACTGATACAGTTTCTCAAACATACATAAAGAAGTAGAAAGTTGATATCAGAACACAGACTCTATCAAGAACACGCAAGTGTCCTTAGCTCCCATTCTGCAAAGACTTACATATGTGCATCGTGTTCTACATATGTGCAGATTTCTCTGCAGGTAACAGAGCTTCTCACATACTTAGATGTAAGCATGATAAGTAAATCTTTGCAGGACTGGGATCTGTTCCAGCTCCTACTGAGTTCAATGTGAATTAGTTCATTCTTCAGCATATAGTCTAACAAAAAAACATGTTAACATAATTAGACAAAAGATAAGAATAGATCAGATAGAAGTATCAGTAATATTTGGGGCTACTTCAAATGCCACAATGACTGAAATTTTATAAAAATCATTAAACTGAGAATGCCCTGGCTTTCTGTCTTACCCTTTTTCCTTGGTTTTTGTGCTTGCAAATGCAGAAAGATTTAACTTCATTATCAAATAATGCATTTTGCACATCAATACAAACACAATACCAAGACAGTAAAGAAAACAAACATCACCACTTATGAGGAAAAAAAAAAAAAANAACATCCCCATTTATAAAAAAAAAAAAAAAAAAAAAAAAACATGCCAGCAGCTCATTGTACTCTGCTCTCTGAATTACCCAGGACAATTACAAAAATAGATTATTTGTCCTCTTAGTAGAAAAGAAGATTATGTTATGAATTTGGACAGTGAAGACAGTCTCCTAATTCAGACACGATCATCTTTACGACTCAATAGCAACAACCTTTAAGAGAGGCCAGTATTGTTCTGTTGATAGAGTTCAACACTGTTTTTATGTTAGAATCATGACAACTAATTAACTGACTAAAATCAGCTGTACTTCTTAAACATCATGCTTAAAGGCAATCGAGCTGAAACTATCAGCTGTTTCCTTGCATCAGTGAAGAGTCCTATTGTCATCATTAAGACCATGTAGAAACAAGAAGCCCACAGTGGACCAAGGATGATACCATTTCTTGCTAACTGAGCACAAGTCTTGACAGAGAAGGCACTCAGATTTAGCATCTGGGTTTCTCCAAAAATTTAGATATGTTAGCCGACAAACAATTTTCAAAAACTTTCTGTCTAAAATAATGAGATAATCCTAAACAAACTAAGCAAAAGATTTATTGAGTGGAGATACAACATAGGTTTTATTTTTCTATTATATTAATAGAAACTGCTCATGATTCTGAGACCAAGCTGAGAAGTGGGAAGTAAGAGCAAGGTGATTTTCAAAACATTCAGGACTAGAAATTTCCTATAAATAACAGCGTTCCCTAGCCGCTCTTCTATAATAAACCCATAGACTTGTCCTTGTGAGATCCCATCTGGACAAACACCATATCTCACACAGAGTAACAGTACAAAATTTCTGAACCACATTGTTTCACTGCTGCAGTCCTTGAAACACAGCCAGAGTCCCTTCCAGTGGACTATGAAGCAAACAGACAGGTCTTCAAGTCCAATACAGAGCCATAACCAATAAAGTGTCCACCCTCGTATAGAAGACATTGTAGCAGGTTACTCTAAATGAGTATCTGTGTGAAAATGTCTGGCTATCCCATTAATCTTTGATTTCAAGCCAGGATTCTGTCTGTCTATATTGCCAAGTGGCATCCCTTTCTCACAGATTTCTTTGTGCATGCATGCATACACACAAAAACACAAAATACTCTTCGCAGGTGCAGGATGAGTTAACTGACTTTCTCTCAACATTAATAGAAGCAAAATAGTTAACCAAATCTAAAATCCAAGTAGAAGAGTTCTGTTGTGCTACAGAGAATTCCTTTCCTGAAAGGAACAAATTCTGAAAACCTTTGCTGATTTTTGAACTACAAGTCTCCTTCCAGTTAATATGTTTAAAACCAGAATCTGAAATTTATAGTAAAGGTGATTCATTCAGAAGCACCAATTTAAGCTTTCAGTTCGTCCTTTTCTCTGACACAAATTAGATATTACCAATTGGATATCACAAACAAACAAACAAAAAAATTTCTGTCTGTGTTGTATGCCTTATTGGTGAGAATAATTTCGAAACCACTGTTTTGCTAACATACTTAAATCTTTTCTTTATGACTCAAAGAGGGTATTTGCATTGTGCATGGCTAGTAAACTTATGACTGAACAAAGTCCAAGCCTTGAAAATCTGGAAATTCCAGAGCTGAGACATTCTATGCTATTCTTTCCTACTGCAGTGCTTTTTCTTATACAGAATCTGCAGGAATATTACGCTTGTACCTTCAAAATGGCTTCTCTATGCAGCTTGCCCTAATGATCAAAAGAAATGAATTATTTGGAAGAAAACAAAAAAAAATGGGGCAACAGTTTTTTTCTGAAGACAGTTTCTGTAATACGTATGAGAATGGGACATCATTTCACCAAAACAATCCATCTGTGAAGTGTGCTAAGGGATGACTGCGTTTGGATACAGCAATTAATCACCACATTATTTATAGCACTTCAGAAGCAGCTTACAGTACATTAATCAGGGATAACTTCTGCTTAATTAACAAAGCTGCCAAAAACGTCAAACAAGACCATAGAAAATAGAATTGAGTAAGAAAGAATTAGCAAGGGACTGATAATCATGAAATATTCAAAGTTCCTCTTCAGCAAGGTCTTCTTCAAATTTCACTTTCTACAGCACAGGTAAGCAACAAATATCATCTACAAACAAGCACGCTGGGTAATTGTATGAGCATCACTAGATGTTTTTGAGTAAAAATGACAGTACAACAGCATCAGTAAAACTGCATCAATTGTAATATATGGCCACACACACAGCCATGTGGAAACAAAGAAGTTACTTTTTCTTTTTAAAATCTTCCTTTGTGTAATTAGAAGGACCACTGGAGGTCCTGGTGTATGCCTAAATTCATTGTCTCTGCTATGGGACTCTTGAGCAGCACAGGGTTTGCTATGTTACCTGCTTTTGAAATCATGATTCAATGGAAGACTGTTGCAGAGCCCCACAAAACAAAATCCTACTTGTCAGAAGTGTGAAAGACAGTGTAAGTCTCTCATTCAAAGTATTTTTAAAGAAGTTTAGCAATTAAAACTAAGTAAAACATTAGTGAGATATGGGCAATATGAGTAATTTGCATGTTAGGCATATGCAAATTAGAACACAAGATCTGGTTTAAAGGAATAAAGAACTTCATAAAATTACATGGCTATTAAAAGTAGCTTATATGCTAAGAAGTATTCTGATTTACATAAGCAAATTTATTTCAAGTACAACATGCAAATGGTAATTATGTCAAGTAAAAACAAATTTTTATTGAAAGCACATAATTATAGAAAACATTAATGAATCTTTCAAGTTTAGGTCTTCAGTGAGAAGGAATCATGAACAAAAAATAGAAAAAAATCTTCTATTATCAGTGCACAGCTGAAAGTTTAACTATGAAACAACTGTAGTTATCTTTCATCAGTCTCTTGTAGCATGTTGTCTGTAGTTCTCCAAAGAAATTAAGATTTCCACTGGAAATATCAGTGAAGTGTTTATTGTTATTTGTCATACTTAAACGACCCATTTTTCTATTTAAACCACTTATATAAATAAAGATATCTATATTTAAATCTACGATTAGTGTAAGATCAATGTAATGTTTTAAATGTGTGAAGTTGGGTACCTTTAGGAATTTATCTTCAGTGTAAAAAGCATTCACAGAAGTCTTTATGAAACTGTCACTTGACACCACAACTTTGCTACACATAAATCTCTTTGTTGTGTATGTTTGTATATATCCTGTATCTATTAAAAGAAAAAAAAAATGAAAGAAAATGGAACTCTCTACATTTCAGAAGCAGTTTAAGAGATCTGCCATTTGATGTGAAGGAAAACATTTCAGTTTCAGTTTTAAGTGTCAGCCCTGCAACTGAAGGTAAAAGAATCTAGAAAGATGGGGGAGGGGACGAGCACAGAGAAGACAGAAAAAATGGAAGAAACACCTAAGAGTATACTTGCAAAATCTCCATAAATGTTATACCAAGCTGTCATTGTGGCCCCCTCAATTAAAAGTAGCTTGTCTATTAGAAGAGTTCTTAGCAGTACAAAAGAGCACTGCCAGCATTTCTCTGTTTCAGTATAGTCATTTTGTATCATTCAGCTGGTTGTCATTTGCCTTAATATGTCTTGAAGTACATTCATTTCATTCTTCTATCTCACTGTTAACAAAGACTGTCAAGATTGTCATTCACAACACACGTAAAGGGTTAAATTTAGATATTCCAGTTACCAGGTATATATTCAAATTGTACTGGGAAATAACCTTCCCCTTGCAATATTTCAGTTTTGATGATCTAACCAAGCTTTCTCATGACAACTCAAATACACTTGAAATCAATGGAGCCAGGGAAGGGAAGAATCCTGTATAGTTATTTACTGAAAAAATTAAGAAACTATCAATCAAGAGGCGTATAAATTACTCTGTTTTATTATATATCAGCAGTTTTCATGTTTTGTTGGTATTCATCAAACGAGGGATGACAGCATATGAGCATGTGTAGTGTCATTCCCTGTCAGTGATTCAGAGCAATAAAATACTAGATTAGTCAATTCTCAGCAATACTAGGCAGATGGTATAGATTCTTCAAACAGGTGTGAGGACCTAAAACATACCTCTGCCTTTACCCAGTGACACTTCACCATGATGCATGGCTTAAGATGAAGTAAAAATCTAAATTCTTCAGACATCCCAGACTCAAAGGAACTTATTTGGCAGTCAACCTCATATGAAAAATGGCAAATCAGGCTCTAAGGAATTGTAAGATTCCTGCCTAAAATGCAACTCCATTCTGCTATTTCCTGACAACCCCTTTATGCCTGAAACCAGACACTATCCAAAGTCACTCTTTCAGATTAATTTCAATAGGAATTGCATCAGGCCCCCAGAATCACAAATGCAAAACCTACTTTGGAATATCTACAACTCTGTCTAAAATATCCCTTGTCTCTCTTTTCTGTATAAGTCCTTTTATCACTGATAACTGCTCTTAGACAGGCAATGTTCTTTTACTACTGATAAGTATTTCTAGATAGACAGACTATGCCAGACAGATGAAGCTGATGCAGATATGCAATTTGAGCATTTCATAAAGCTACAAATGAAAAGATTTCTAGAAATGAATGATAACAGAAGTAACATTGCAAGTGAAATCCTCTAAACACAATGAGGGGTAGAGCAATTGCCTTCTCATTTACACAGAAAATGTAAAGAATATGAATAAATATGACAGACAGAAAAGGTTTCATCTGCAGAAAAACAGAATTCTGCTGTGAATCAGAATGCATTTAAAATGCAATGTAAGAAAACCCCATCAGGCAAAGACCTAAGCCCTATAAGCATAACAGAGTCAAGTAGTCCTAGGATAACTGATAGTATTTGTACAAGCAGACAGCTACCAGCTACCAGGTAACTTGATCATGTTGATCCAAAATCATGATTACAGTCCTTCTGAATGACAGTTAAGACCTAAGATTCAGAAAGATCTCCCTTTACTGTGAAAAAAATATTTCAGAATGGTTATTCCTCACACAAACTTTGAAGTCCCAGTGTTACTTGCATTTTCATATGCAATACAGTTCTTAATGTTGAGACAGCTAATTGGAATAAGAAAACAATCTTCAGGTAGAGCTTGTGCTGTCTGTGGTTTCACACTTGGCCTTTCATACCTGTCCAACACTTAATACAAGATTTTCATTCTGAACCATCTCCCACTGCAAAGGGACAAATAAATAACAGAACTACTTGAGAGTAATGTGCAATGCATTCCGCATAGAAAATTAGTTTGGAAATGAAACTATGCACACCAGTAATCAAAAGAATCAGTTTTCAAATGGAAGCTAATCCTCTTTTAAATCTACAAGAGACAAATAAACCGAGCAAGATTGTACCCTACAAAATCTTTGACTTTTACTAGCTGATGTTAGAGAGCCATCAACATGATTTAGCAATGTTCCTCAAACTGACATTCCACTGGATAATTTCTGTTTTATATGAAATATGTAATTGGGAGGTACTTTGCATGTCCAAATTAACTACACATTGGAAATAACTCTACTAAGAATTAAGCAGTGATTTGGCCAAAAATGCTATTTGATAAGTAAAATGTCTCCTTTCCTTCTCTTTTTCTTAGCTGTGACTTTGAGCTCAACTTTTGCATGTCTTTGAAAGCAGTGTTTTTGAAAGCCTAATTCTGTGTCTCAGCCTAATGTAAAACAGCCACTTACCTCATACTCAACGGCCTTTCCTGAGCCTCTCTGCAATAAACTCTTTGGAAAGCTTATAATATCATTTCATTCACTGGGGAATTTTCTTAAAGAACATGCAGCTCTGCTGTTCACAGAGATTCATTCCTGCTTGCTTTTGCATAGATACCTGGAAGATTTAGATGTTTCTGTTGATTCTGATTGTACTAACAAGCTAAACTGATTGTGCTCTGACAAAAGAAAAAAAATAATGAAAAAGAGAACAAAATAACAAAAAAAAACAAATTAATGCATATACTACTGATATAAGAGAGGACTGTGACAAGACCAGGAATTAAATTACAGCATCTCTGCAGATCTAAACTATCTGATGATCCCAATTTTATTATGTGTGAGAAAACACATGCTTCAGAAACCTCCACTGTACTTGATCATGGTGGCCCAAAATCTATTTAAATCTCAACATAGTTCTGATTCTAAAATATTCCTTATGTTACTTTCTTTAAACAGAATAGTCTGCAAACACATCTCAAACATGTAACTATTGTACCTTAAAAATATTCAATCAACAAACCTACACTGTATAATTAGAGGATCAATAGGCTTTCCAACATCTAATTCAATAAATATTGTTATACACACAACATATATGCATTTTTTGACTCTGTTCCTTTACCATTCTGTTGTGGTTATGCCTCATGCCACTCCTTTCCTAAATGACATCAGTGCTACTCAGCACAGGTGCCAATTTCCCATTCTTGCTGCTATCAGTTTTGCTCCCACATCTCTATCTCTACTCTTTCTCATATACCACATTCACATCTTCCCATTCACCACCACTGTTGCAGCATCGTTTACGTTGGAAAATACCTTCAAGATCATGCATGTAACACTGCAAGTACACTACACAGAATCATAGAACCATTTAGGTTGGAAAAGACCTTCCAGAAATTATTAAGAAATATTATTTGCTTCCTCTCATCATAAATCCACATTATGTCTCTCATTTCCCATATTTGTGTCATCATCTAAAGCTCCTTATATTTAATGACTTAATGCTTAGGAACTTTCTCAATCACTGGTACATTTGTATTTAAAAGTCCACTGAAATCTTTTCTCCCTGATTTTGTGCACTTACATAAAATACACTCCATAAAATACACTCAGCATTCCAAACATCTCACAGCACAGCTTTGCAGAGCTTCATTAAGTCTTCTGAGGAGAATCTCTTGCTCCTTTTGAGAATGACTTCTGCTAGCTTCATTTGATGCCTTACTATTCTTGTCAAGGAAGAAACAGTAAATAATTCTGCATTCATCTTCCCACAGCCTAACAATGATTTCTGGACTCCTGTCATATCCCCCTTAGTCATATCCTTTTCTAGTCTGAATAATCTTTGGTTATTCAATTGCTACTTAGGACAAAACAATTCTTTAATAACCTTTGTTGTCATCCTTTTTACCCTTGTAACTTCTAACACATTCTTGGGAAATAGTCTTAAGTACTTCATATAATACTTAAGTACTTTGTATAAATTCACATAATGTCAGAAAAATTTCTCTGGGCTTTTCTCACTCTTTTCCCAATAATTCTGAATTCTACTTTTTTTTTTTTTTCTTTTTGTCTGCTATGGATTGCTGAGAGGACATCTCCCTAGAATTATTCACGACAGCACCGTCATCCCATTCTTAAACAGCTGTAGTTACTTTGTTACTTATCATTGTGTATGATTGCAGTTAGGATTTCTTCTACATTCATGTGCATTCCTCACCATTATTTAGATTGAACTTCATCAGCTTTTTTTTTTTATTACTTTTTCCCTGCTCTTAGTTGTTTCTTCTCTGTGCTACCCTGACTGGCTTGGCAACCTCAGGAGAATTCATCATTACTCACTTGAAACCCACTTTTCTAGAATGCTCGGACTCCAGTGCAAAGCCCTACAACAGTCAATACAATCAGTTAATACAAAAAAAAAAAAAAAAGAACACTGATTCCTACCATGTTTTGTTGCTATAGTTTTTCTTTTACACAGCCATTTACCCATGCTAAAGACCTCTCATTTTCTCTCAGGGCAGGTTATTTCTTTTAGCACTCTTTTTAGAGATTAAGTTTATCAGATACTTTCTGGAAACCTAAGTCTATCGACAGGACCAATCTAGCCAACAAAGTGAATTCTAACAGTGAGAAGTGGTTAAGTAGGCCCTATTGAGCCTTCCCCAGCATATTGTAAGTATTTATATGTCCAATAACTACTCCTTATTATAGTTTCTACAAGTTTGCTAAATGCAGGCTTACTGGTTAGTAAGTTCCCTGGGTACTCTCAAGAAACCATTTTATAGCTTGATAGCATGTTAATTTCTTCCAGTTCTTTGGTACTGAGGTTGTGTTAGGCAAGAGGCAACACAATAAATACAGTTCAATTTAAGCAGTATTTACTGTTTGTTTTGTCAGTTTGCTCTGCTGTCTCTTCTACTGAATTACACTCTCAAATCAACCCCTGAAAAAAAAAAAAAGTCATCATGTGACCATGTGGGAATCCACTCAATTTATTTCCCCGTTACTGTTTCTGCAACAAATCTCTGTGTGTTTGTGTGCATGCACACCGTCCTTCAGCTTCTTCTACTCTGATCATTCACCAGCTTTACAGACTATTTAACAAGCATCTTATGCCTAATGAGTTAAAGAAAAGTCTTTGGAAGTTCTTCCTCAGTCTTGTTTGCTCTGTCTTACTGAATGTTTTCATTTGCCCTAAGAGAATTTTTCATTATTTTTCTTATTTGAATGGGAATTCAACTTTGTGAAGAACATATGTGTATGCAACAATCCCTCTAATCTTGGATCTTAACAATGATGCTTCTAAAATCTGGTCCTTCTAAAATGCTCTAATGCATTTGGTTTTAGCTTCCAATACAGTGGTTTTAAACAATATCCATGTTACCTGTGGAAATTATTTTTGTTTAGCTCCCTCTTTTATTTTCTTTTAACAAACAACCTCAATTTTCTAAAATTCCTATCCCTGGAAGCAAATACTGCTGTATTGATTCTTCTGATTTTTACTGATCCTAAAAGGATGTTGAATTTAAGAATGATGTTATAGAATATACCTTGGTAATAACATTGTGTCAATAAACTGCCCCTCAATTGATTCCTTGATTAGCTTGTTCAATGAAAAGCCATTTATAGTGTCTAAAAGTTTAGCCTGAAGTGACTTGACAACTACCCAGCTGACATGCAGAGGCAGCAATCATGATGAGATGAAATACTACATTTCTCCTGTCTTTCTGGACAAGTCTCTCTGACCTCCCCTGCTATGCCATGTTCATTGTCTCCACTGGTCAAGAACTTATCAGCGTAGTCTTATTACTTAGAAACTAAGACAAAACTCTTAACATCTGGAGAACACAGAAGTGGCAGATTCAAAACCTCAGCCATTGGAAGATTACAGAAATAAGTCTGTCTAAACCTACTCCTCTGGTGTCCTTATATGCAAATGGCATATTCTCTATTTACATTCAAACGTCATCTTTCTACAGGACATCTGTTTTGTTCCAGGCAAGGTATAGATAGTACTCACTTGGTAGTTTTTCATCATTTATTTTCATATTCAGTACTCAGAGTGTAATCCCACAGTGTATTTACTGGACACTATCCAAATCCTGCACTGAATGCAGAATTATTACTTTCCTCATGGGCTTTCTTTGGTTCTCTTATTGTATTATCATAGCGTGCTTCTCTTTCAAACAAACATAGAATCATAGAATCCTTAGAGTTGGAAGGGTCCTTTAAAGGTCATCTAGTCCAACTCCTCTGCAACGTACAGAGGCATCTATAGCTAGACTAGGTTGCTCAGAGCTTGGTCCAGCCAATATAACATAATCTATTTTCACAACTCTCCTGTAAAACAAGGTGGTCCATATTATCCATAAGGAACTGAAAGGCAGCAGGTAAAGGTAAAACTGTTCATAAGTCAATTAACTGTAGGTGGCTAATTAGAAAATAGCATCTTAGAACCCTCTACATATCTTTACGTAGCACATTTCCAATGATATGGTTAACACTATGACCAGTCAGAACTTACTCAAGTCAAATCTCATCTATTTCAAGTAAGCATACCTGAAAAGAATAAGCATGAAAGTTGTGTGATTTGCTGCACAGTCAGCAATGACTAGTTCTCTATAGTTTAGCCTTCCAGACTGTTTTGCTTTCTATTTCACTGCTTCTTTTTCCATGTGATATGTATCAAATAAAGAAAAGAAGGATCTATGCAACTTTGCTTCTTTCCCATAGCATAGACTGTCATATATTGAGCCTTAAAAAATTTAAAACAAAATCATATAATTAGATTAATACAATAAGTAACTGAAGTAACTGTTAACAGACTGTGACCCTCTGTGTAGATCACTCTGTAGAAGAACATAACATATCCATCTTACCAGAAGATCTCACTAAAACTCCATGTAAACTGTGAATGAGTTCATACTGGCTTTGATGAGTAATATGTACAAATTAAATTATTCTCCCATTGGGCTCCAAGCTTGTTTCTACCCTTCTCTCCTGCAAACATCTGCTTATACACAAGCTCATGCTTCTTTTCTGTATAGTTTCTGGCTTGTATTGCCTGCTACTCTGTATGTTCCAGCTTCAAATAGCTCCACATGAACAGATCTCTTCCTCCTTCAGCTTATCTTCCTTTACTCTGAACAAACTCTGGTGGCAAGTGGCCCCCCAAGCCCACAGCCAGGAAAGGTCTGAAAACTGAAAATAGTGTCAAAAAGAGCAGCCACCATAATATGAAGCAGCTGAAAACTCAGAGTCACTGTTTACAAAATGCCTGATTAGTTCAGCATTTCCAAGGAAAAGTGACAAAGCTGAAGTTAACAATGAAAGGGAAAAAGAAAAAAAAAGAAAAAAAAAAAAAAAAGGTTGCAATGAAGCATCCTGCAAAAGACTACAGTTCTTATTAAAAACAGAGAGCAAGTCAATATACTAGCAACTGCCATGACTGAGAAAAGCAACCAAGAATCTGAAAAAGGCCAAGGCCACATCAGCCTCCAACATACAACACACCTAAGAACTTGACTAAAACCAGGAGGAGGAAGTCCAAGGCTGCCAACTCCTGAAAACCATGACAGGGAACTTGAGAAAATTGAGATAAGAAAGAAATAAACCAATCTGAACAACTGTCTCATCATACAAATAGGACGACAAAATGTTTCACTCATCTCCCAGGAAGCAGGATGGGAAGAACTGAAAACAAGCACAATAGGGCAAAGTGATTGAATAGACAATTATGCTTGGACACCAAAGCCACATACTATAACATAACTATGTTCTTGCTGTTCCCTCACATTGCTCAAAAATATTAAACAAGCTAAACAGGCTACATCCACTGTGGTTTGTTTGCCAAATCATAATAAATTTGTCTAAATTTCATACATATAAGCAGACATTTTCTTAACAATTACTTTCAAAGTGTTTTGTTGCTATTATTGTTTGGTTGTTGGTTTTTGCTTGGTTGGTTTTTTAAAGATGTAGAAGTGTTAAGTAAAAAGGTTTTGATTTAATTTCCCAGATAGTTCTAAAACGTATTAAACTCATTATGCAGTTAGAGAAGCCAGAGTACCTTGACAATCTGAATAAAAGATAGGCAAAAAGTCACTCAAAAACCTACAACATACATTGAAAACATAAACCACGCTGTGTAAAAAGTCTGTTAGTAACAACAAGATGGGTAGGAAAATCATCCTCAGAGATCTGAAAGTAGTAGAGATATTTCCTTCTAGGTAAATAAGGAGGGCTTTTTTCAGTCCTTTAAATCTATCCTTCTGCCTGCCTGGATATAGTATCTGCCTTTTCAGAATTTCAGATAAGCTCCATCAAATGTTATTTAAGAGTCTGGGATAAAATTCTCTCATCTGAGATGTCAGCAATTAGGAAAATAATGTGCAGCAGCATTGAGGACAAGCTATGGATAAGCTAAGGGAGATGCAGGATGATGATAATACACAGGTACATAAAAGGCTGCTACAAAGAGGATGGAAATAGACTATTTTCCATGTTCATTAATGGGTTCAACTTGCATCAAAAACAACGTGTATTAAACATAATGGAAACTTTCAAACAGTGAAAAGAGTAACAGACTGTGACAAATTGCCTGGTAGGATGTGGGAAGTCTGTAATTAGAATAGACATGACAGATATCCTGCTAGGAACGATACACATAAAACAACTTGGGGCAAGATGATTGCCTCTGGAAGCCCATTCCAGTTCGAGGTTTCCGCTTTTCTCTATACTCCGTAATACATCAGAATTAAAATTATTTTCCTAAAAATTTCTGTGATGAGCTTATATGTAAAAGAATTCAAGTCTCCCAGTAGTCAAAATTGCTATGACTGTTCAAAAGAAAGAAGAAAAATTAACTTTTCAGGCTTCATTCTGATTCATTCTGACTCCATTCTTTATCAGTCAAACTATTGAGGAAAAAAGCAAATGCTTCAATTTTTGTGTGGACAATGAAATGGAATAGTCCTGTGTGCACCAGAAGCTGGGTAGATGCATAAATATCACAAGTCATGGTGTGGAATCACAGAATTGCAGGGGTTGGAAGGGACCTCTAGAGATCATCAAGTCTAACTCTCCTGCCAAAGAAGTTCCCTACAGCTGGTCACACAGGTAGGTGTCCAGACGGGTCTTGAATATCTCCAGAGAAGGAGACTCCACAACCTCTCTAGGCAGCCTGTTCCAGTGCTCTGTCACCCGCACTGTGAGGAAGTTCTTATATATATTTGCGTGGAACTTCCTATGTTCCAGTTTGTGACCATTTCCCCTTGTCCTGTCACCACACATCACTGAAAAGAGTCTGGACACATCCCTTTGCCTCCTGCACTTTAGATATTTACAAACATTGATAAGATTCTCTCTCAGTCTTCTCCAGGCTGAAGAGACCTGGTTCACTCAGCCTCGTTCATCAACAACATTCATCTAAAAGTTCATTATCTGATTCAAAAACTCCTCATCTACCTTTGGCTGGTTTTGATGTGTTTTGTTTGATATTTTTTGGTTTGTTTGTTTGCTTGTTTTGTTGTTCTTTTTTAAAGAAAGGAGGATCAGTAGATAGTAGTTATGTTCTCAGTCAGACAAATAAATCCCAATATGACAATCATAAATTCCATGTTTTTTTTATAACCACCTGAGTATTTTTCTTTCTCTCTAGTCAATATCTGTTTGATTCATTTCTTAAAAAAACAAAGGCAGTTAAGCTGGTTTTGTAGATAGAATATTGTTCCTTATGTAGCTGATTTACCACTCTTTTCCAGCCTTCCCAGATTTAATTTCAAAGGTACTCTGTAGCCACATTCATGGGCATCTGACATGCAAGAGAGTTCAAATAGATACTGATGTGTCCAAATTCACAAGGTCTCCTCCCACCTGAATACACTACCTACTCCACACTGGTAAGATGGACTGAGATTGTTCCTGAAGCTGAAGCTCTAAGTCCATTTGCAGGCATACCAGGCCTAGAAACTAGAGCAGAGAACAAGGAGCTCACTTTTCCAGTACTTTTCAAGATATTTTTGAAGAAGAGTATGGCAAAGGAACTTTAATTAGAAGAATGCAAAAGAAGGACAAGAAATGGAGCAGGAGGAATAGGGAAGGGCAAAGGGGAAAGGGCAAAGGGAAAGGGAAAGGAAAAGGAAAAGGAAAAGGAAAAGGAAAAGGAAAAGGAAAAGGAAAAGGAAAAGGAAAAGGAAAAGGAAAAGGAAAAGGAAAAGGAAAAGGAAAAGGAAAAGGAAGGGGAAAGAAGTTGTGACTGACATTATTAGGTAGATAAGAAAAATTACTAAAGAAAGAAACTGGCAGTGGAAGGTTGAAGAGAAATGGTGATGGTGTCTAAAAGTTAAGGAAAAAATGCTTGTGAAAGTCACCCAGAGTGCTGCCAGGGGGTAAGCTGGGACTTCCTTACATGCAGAGGATGCAGGAATGAGATAACACTTGACAAGAATCATGGCAAATTGTCCCAAGTAGTGGTGAAATAGGAGAGTTGGGTAGGAGAAATCATAGATGCTCTGGAGAGTGGGAGTCTGGATTTGCTTAGCAAGAAATCTAAGGACAGACTAAGGGGACAAAATGAAATTGATACAAAGGAAAGCAACAAAGCTCTAAACCGACCTATGACTGCTGAGGTAGAGGGAAGCAGGGTTGCTATGGTTTGACCCAGCAGAAGCTAAGTCCCACATAGTTATTTGCTCACCATTCCCCCTCCCCAAAGGGGATGGGAGACACAATTAAGAAAAAAGTACAGTAGAACTCGTGGGTTGGGATAAACGCTATTTACTAAGATAGTAAAGAAAGTAAAAGAAATACCAGTACATANAAATGAGACAGTAACAGGAAAGAGCCAATGAATCTGAGAATAGAGCCAATAGAGAACAGTGTAGCATGAGACAGGAATCTCATGAGGACTAAAAGAGGAGAGAGGATGAAAAAGACTCATACAATGGCACAGGGAGAAGAAAGACCAGATGGCAACAAGCTTAAGGAGTGAAAACATGGTCTCAGTAAGCAAACAGAAAGACCCTAGAACAAGGAAAGGAGAAAATGGGGGATAAGTCATGGGATAACATTGAAGTGGAGTACATTCCACACTAGAATCTGGAATGCAACGAAAGAATCCCCTGTCTCACCACTAGTCTGCTGTCAGCAAGCATCTACGAATCCCATCTGAGAAAAATTCATATACTGTGAACTTTCACAGATAGTCAGCAATTGCACGCCCTTATTTTCTGGTTCCCTGCCTGGAGACCCTAGGGTCTGATTTGCAGAAGTGCTGAACATTTGCAATAGTGACTGAAGTCAACGGAAGTCACTGTTGTGAAAACAAATTCATTAATGTTTGCAATGCACTCAGATACTCAAGCAATGAGTACCATGATAAAGCTCATGAGGAAAAGAATAATTCTGACCTCAGAAAGAATTTAAATAGAGTGCAGAAAGTAAGATATAGGCCTACATGTTGAATAACAAGGTAAAAGCAAAGTATCAAAGTTGTTCACCAAGGGAATCCATTCAGCCTATCCAATGCAGTGCGTGCAACAGATGTTGTATAGAGCAAAAAATAGAATACAAGGAGAATGTTTTTGTCTAGCGTCATGAATGCATGACTTTTGAACCTGTATTAGCTGGTATTTTATTTGTGAACATTACCTACTTCAATTGTACAGACAAAATGCAAGAACCAATTAATCTTAAATTGGTAACTGGTTATGACCTACGTATACAAGCCACATCTAAAATGCAGTTTCTGCCTTGCAGACTTATTAGTATGGGTCATATGTGCTAAAGTCAATTAGTGGTCTGGGGATGACTTCCATCAACACAACTTCAATTCCATGATGAGTTTCACTTTAAGTAGCCAAGCAAAATACTTTTCTGAAATTTGTAACTACTCTGAAAAAGGATAGTGCTTGTTGGTCCAGTACAACCTAATACACATTAACAGAAATGAAGTAAACAACTATTACAGCATACTAAAATAATGAAGTGATAGCTGTGACAGTGTTGGAGGGGTTTTATTCTGCTTGGTACTGCTTCATTAATATTTTTGTTCTCAACTTGGCTAACTAACAGGAGCAGCATTATATCTACACTTCTTTTGGCTACTCAAATGCATACAGTTTCTCCCGTATTTGTTTACTGGATTGAGGTTAAATTTTGATCTTCATTGTTAAATTTATTTTCTTTATGCATGACACTCTATTTTCCATTCTGTTTTTCAAATACTGGTATCAATTACTGTTACAGAACAGTATTCCACTAAATAAAAATTTTGCTGGCTTAAGAAATAAATGAAAGATTAAAGTCAACATTTCTGGAAGGGACTAAGTGATTCTGCCCAATAGAAAGCATATGGTTAGCACTCTCAAAAAAATTGATTTGAAATTGAAAATGTATTTAGGTGGCCAATCCAAACATTTACCACCTTACAAAAAATCCCCACTGATTGCTCAAATAAATTGGAATGAATATATATATGAATGAATATATATATATGTATGTATGTATGTATTATCTAAAGCCAATTTCTCCATTTTCAAAAATCCAAGCCTTCGATTTGGAATGAAGCCACAAAGCACAAAATCATTCACTGTTGATCCAGCTGAATCGTGAACAATTTAGATCCTTATCAGGATCAGCATTTTTTCAAGATACAGTCAAGGCCTATTAGTTTTTCACATTATTTATTATTTTTTTAATCTGTTTGACAAGACTGCTTACATCAAATATTCCTGTAAAAATAGTAAGTGCCACGTTATTTGTATATGACTGGAATTTTCTACTTATGCATTGGGGTACCTTAGAAAATAATTTGCACTCCTGACATAATTAAAAACACTGAACAAATGCAATTTCACTAACTGCTTATATAGCATCTGCATATGGGCAAACACAGATACACAAGAGAAGTGTCTTCTTGCCACTTCTAAGACACAAAGTCTCCTGTGACTATAATTAGATAAAAGCTTTTGTGTAGAACTTTAAAGCATGTTGTTCCCTAACAAAGCAGTCATCACATTCATATTTTTTTCCCTTAAGTACAACAAAGATGAAGGTGAAAAGATTCTCATAGAGATGTTCTACACTGCAATTTTCACTCAGGATATGTGAACAAGTTTGGAAAGAATATGCAAGAAATTCCAGCTGAAACCTTTTTGAAATTCCAATTTTTCAGTGCTTTCTAGTTCTCTCTCTATTAGCATTGCTGCAGTGCCCAGTGACTCCTGGTGCGGACAAAGATTCAAAGTAACATCCATATTACTTCAAAATTTTTTAATTTAATTTCATGAAATATATATTAAACTTCATGTCTATCAGAGGTGTCATATAGAAACACATGCCTTAAATGTATACACAGCTACACAGAGGGATCAGTAGGCTTGGCAGAAATAAACAATACCTTTGTCCATTGTTTCTTGTCATGTGACACACATACATCAGAGATGTTCTCAGTTTTGAGACTTTAGTCCAATTCTCTATGATTTATTGTTTTGTTTTTTTTTCATCTTGCTTATATCAGAGATAAGAACTTTCTAGTTTGTGGAAGTGGAGAGAATGAAGTGGATAAAAAGGGAACTGTTCTGAATACCCTTAGGAAATTTAAACAGTAATGTCATATCATTTGCATCTGATCTGCAGGTTTACCCCAGCTGTTGAGAGGTGAAAAGAAGAGCTGAAACACAAAGTGCATTCTCTCATGCTATGGCTAAGCATGTCCTCAAAGATTTTGAAAACTTCCCACAGGAAATTCAAAATAGAAACAAAAAATGAATAATTTTGCTCACTTAAAAAGTTAAGATCACCACTGAAATCATAAAAGGAGTAGGATGAAATAAACATATTGGTTACATAAATAAATAACTTCTGGTTGCAGAAAGGAGGCACTATCTGAAAAGCAAGATAAAGCCAACAAAAAATTAAAATCTAAAAGTAAAAAGATTTACCTTAATTTGTATGCTTCCCATTGTATCTATTACATTAAAAAGTATCAGGATTCAGAATTTCACACTTATTTATCACCTGGTTAAACAACATTTAGTAGCATAGCACCAGGGAGTTGCTGTGCCACTGAGCAGATCATAGACTATTTCCACTCTGATCAAGCAGCAGTCATTGCATCTCCGTATCATTAGCTTACCCTTAGAGAGATGCCCCAGTACCATGGCTATTCTAATTAAGTTTCTTATGAGTAAGTCAAGTGTGATGCACAGTAATTGAGATGCTTCTATGACAGAACTATGGAGCATTTCAACAGGTAAGGCAATGTTTTATTTTTAACTGAAAACTCACGATAGCTCTGGACTGCAGCTTTTGAAAGGAGGAACATTTCAAATTTCCACTCCCAACTCTTTCTTCAGAAAGGCAGAAATGAAGTAAGATGATAAAATTTAAGGCTTAATTGAAAGAAAAACCTGTCAGTAGCTTTCAGTCTCGCTTTGCTTCCGGGTAGCAGATTCAGTTTTAACTGCAAGATGAGCATGTAAAGGTAAGACTGGGTCACCTAGTGAGTCATTACGCAAAATAAATGACTAATGGATCTTTCTGTGTTTGATAGATTGAGGTTAAAATCCTGCTGCTTCTTCAAGAAAGGCAGAACTGCTGCTCCAAGGAAAAGGGGTTCACAGCACAGACTTAAGAAAACAGCAGGCAAGTTTAAGAAAAAACACCATCATTTTGTAAATTCTCTTCAGAAAGTCCTGTTAACTTTGTCTATTAAGAAGAAAACACAGTTATTGCATATATAATCATTTGCCTCAATACAAACTCCTGTATTGACAGGCATCACCTTAATTCTGCTCATGTGACCATGGCTGTCATCTGCCCCTTCCATTGATCATCATTTGTACAGTAGAGACTAAGCTGCTTCTGTTTGCATGCTTCTATGCTTGCCTATGCAATTCCTTTTTCCTGCATTTTTTTTTCCTTCATCACACTAAACCAGCCTGCTCAGTTTTCTGTATCTGCCTCTCTTTTGCATCTCTCTCAAATTTTGAATTCATACCTACAGACTCTTCTTTGTTCAAAAAATATCTGGGAAAGTTTTGGTTATCCTATACATAAATAGTGATTTGCTAATACGAAAGTAGCCTTCTGAGGTAATCTACTTAATCTCCTCACAGCTTCTTTTTAGCACTGAAGCATTACCCCTAAGTTATACACAGAAGAGAAAAAGAAGCAAAAAGCAAAGAGAAAAAGAGAGAGATAACAAAGAGAAAGAGAGAGGAGGGATCCTCCTGCTCCGTCTGCTATCCTGCCCATTGGAACACATCATTCTTGAGCTCAGAAGAGGTGATCCATGAAAATCAGAGAGACCTCTGGGACCTTTCTTTCCTCCAGGGTTCGTTTTCTTCAGATCTCAGAACAGGCGGATGCCTGCACTTCTGATCAGGCAGATGGTAGCAGCCACCAGCTGCAGGCATCCACCACAATGTCACCCACGTTGCTCTGACAGCCAATGCCCTCTCACAAGCAGAACTCCATGGCAGAGCTCCATGCTTTCCCACTGCTTGCTCTCACAAAGGGCAACTCCCTCCTCACCGTCCTGATCTGTTCTTCCCTGTAACTCTCCATTAGAGCACTCCAGCCAGGTGGGCCAACACACCTTCTCTCTGCAAACCCAGTGCAGCTGCATCCAGGTGTCAAGGTCCTCCTGTCTACTCCCCATGCACTTCAGTGAGGCACCCAGGCATACTGAAGTCCCAGGAAGGCTGTGAGAGCTTCTCCTCCCAGGGCTGCCCTGTAGGCACAAATTTTTTCTGAGCACGGGCCCATTCAGACCTTGATTGCAGGTCTCTCCTGTTCACCTGGCAGACTTTTCTTGTTAACCAGTCAATCACTTCCTCACTTCATTATTGGACATATCCTCTCTTCCCCATTGCGCTTTTCTTAAAGTGTTCTTTACGAGGGCAGACAGCCTTCTGGCAGAAATGTTTTTCCCTGCTTTCTAAGGTGGATACTACTCCCTTCCAAGTAGTCCTCAGAAAGGGTCATGTGGTCATAAAACCCCGAAACTATCTGACTGAAAGTACTTTTGTACCATTTGGTTTGAAGTTAGTAATAAATTATTTCAGATACGAACCTTGCTGCTGGAATGAGAGCACTGCTACGACAGAATCATGGACTTAAATATTTGAGACCAAATGGAGCTTTACAATGGTTCCAGAAAGAAGCAGAGCAGCATTGAATAATATTTCTAACAGAAAGCACCACCTGGCTGCTTTTGCATTAGCAGCTTCTGGGGAGAGTGCTGACTGGAATGAAAGGAAGAAAATTAGAGTTAATCCTGAAGAAAAATAAATGAATTGAGAATTTGTATTTTTGTGTCACTTCCCACAAAGAAGGTCTGCAAGGTTGATTTATTCTAAAAAGAAAACAGGAGCTTTTTGTTTAATTGGAGACTTAGATATTCCTGATTAAATAAAAACAAATCACACAGTTTTGTGTATTTTGCTGTCTATTTTGGAGATGTAACCAAAGTGCTCTCATTCCCCCAAATGGGGCTTCTTTCTTTTTTTTCTTTTCCTCCCAACACCAGCTCCTTAATTAAACAGAATAAGAAAATTTTCAAAAGATTTAAATGTGGTTCCTTTTACAGGTATTCAAGTGTTACCTGCTTAGCATGTGACATCTTTATGTCAATGCTTTGTTAGCCAATTATAGCACTTACAGTGCAAATATATAAGAAAGACCTTTACTCCAACACGCTTATAAAAGATAGAACTATAGATAACAGCTGAATATAACTGAAGGACACGAAAACAAAACTAGTATCTCACAGTTTCACAGTTAATCAGTTCCACAGCACATCAAGGTCTAAATTTTTAATTTAAAAAAAAAAAAAAGTACCTCATCTTTCTTGTATATCACAGATACGAAGAGTGCAAAAATGCAAAAATGTGGCAACAAAAAATTCATTCTGTGTAGCCAGAACATATATAAGATGTATCAGTAGGAATATTTATTTGCCTACATTCTAGAAAATGCCACCACCGAAAAGGCTAACTGAAGGGAGTTTACTGATCTATGCCTCACTGAAGAACAGCCACATCAAGTAAACTTTTGTTTTGCTTTCCTACTCTGCACACTTTTATAATTCATCTTTCCCTCTGTATTCAAATACTGAACACAATTGATCTACACACAACTATACATATATGTACTTAGCAGTGCAGGCTACATTATTCATGTAAGATCTATTCATAATTAATTAAAGAGGCTCCAAGTTTCCAAACATGACTGTATCCTTCAGCATGCTCTCCCTGGAAAATGTCTAAACTAAAGATTTGAATTCCCACCTGCCAAGTCTACTGAACCGAGTAGGCAGGACACCATAGTCCAATCCTTGAAAACAGATCTAAGTACAACTTTACTCCTCTTCAGACTTAAGAACTGCTTTGACCAGTAACTTCTTCATCCTACCTTGTAGAGCAGAGTTAGATTACCAATTTTATTATGAAGTGAATAGAATACCAAATGCCATTGGAAAGGAGAAAGAAGTTTGAAAATGCAGCTTTATGGTGTCCCTGCCCTCCACCTGAGGAGGTCTGAATGGCTCATCAGCCTCAGGGGACTGTACGAACCAAGGCAGATCTGCCTGTGAGAAATAGCAATTTTGGCAGTTCACAGCACTAAGAGCCTGTGGAAATGTCACTGGCATCAAATTAGGAAAAGGTGTTTTAACATCCTGGATGTAAGCAATCCTCTCAGTAATAGGGAGAGACAAGGAAAAAAAAACAGGCCATCAGTGCCTGGCTCCAAGACTGGTCTCGATGGGAGAAACGTTTCTTGGCCTGTGACCTGGTGAGACTGACGGAAAGAGCTTTTAACTAGGATTGATGAGGGACAGGAATACCTTTAGGAACACTGAGGTTATACCAAGTGATGGTATCACACCACCTGAGGGCGGCAAGGCTAATAGGAGCATCTGTGCTGCTCCAGGGATTGCTGTGGGTTCAAGAACACATCTGAAATGCTCGTATAACAACACATGAGGAACAAACGGGACAAAATTGAAGCTCCAGCCCTTTCCCAAAACTGTGATATCACTTGTATTAGTGAGAGCTGGTGGGACAAGTCCCACAGCCGGAGTGCTGGGATGGGGGGCTATTGGCTGCTCAGGAGGGATAGGCATTGCAGGCCAGCTGGGCATGTTGCACTGTGTGTAAACTAGATATTAGACTGTACAGCCCTTTCTTTTAGAAAAGATGTGGTAGAAAGCATCTGAGTGAGGATTAAGGAGATGAATAGCAAAGTAGATAGCATCGTGGGTGTCTACTATTGACAGCTCACCTAGCATGATGCACAGATGAGCTACTCTATAGGCAGTTAGGGAAAACCTCTGGATCTAGTTGCCCTAGTCCTTATGGGAGACTTCAAATTCCCAGACATAATCTGGGAATAACATACTGTTGTGACAAGTAAGTCTGAGAAATTCCTCAAAGGTGCTGAAGTCAACTTCTTATCACAAGTTCCTGTACTTATCCCTTCTTTCTACACAGAAAATCATCATGTGCTGCTAAAGTCACCCTCACATTCTCCATGTCATACTTGTTTCACTAGAACTCAGTGGCTGTATTGAAAGGATGATTATTAACATAGACTGTAGTACTAGCATCCTCTTTTTGAGAAAGCGGTGCAGCAAACTAACACAGACTCACCAAAGCTTAAAGAATTGTTTAAAAGCAGTCAATCCAGCCAGTCAAGGTTTATCAAAGTAAAAATAAATAAATAAATAAATGAAAACCATTAGCAGTAATTATTTCCCTGATTTTAACTGGAAAATGGTTAACTGGAAAATGGTTTTGAACCTAAAATAGAAAAATCATATTTAAAAAAAAAAAAAAAAAAAAAAAAACCCCACAAAAACCCCACATCTAGATACTCCTACAACCCCTATTTCCTGAATGCCTCTTTCCTCATTATTTTATTCCTTTCTCATACTGTCTTGTAAAGCACAGCACTCTCCTTGGCCTGCCTCCAGGAGAACATCAGTTTGAAGGCAATGTTTCCATGATTTGACTGTGAAGGACATGCCCCTTCCAGTCATCGCATCTCTGTGTTTCTGTCAAAATAATATCTTCCTTTATTATCTGACGTTGACATTGTGGAAAAAGATTACTTGAGGAAAAGAAAGCAATCGCAAGTGCCTGTATATACACACACACACACAGGAGATAGATCTGGGTGGGTGGGCATATCTGACAAAATGAAAAGAGCACCTTTCATAACAACCTTCCATGGCAGTGAACTTGAGAGGAATCTGAGCCTTCCCTTTTATTTGGGGATCACTGATATATGGTTTTAAATGACTTATGAGATTTTAATTGATAAAATCAGTTATTGGAAAAACAGATGATCTCAAAGAGAAAAGTCCTCCATGTGTGAATGTCTTAGTTCACATTAATGTCAATTCCAGGTACACTACAACATTGCCTTTATTTTACCTCTACCTATCCAAATAACTGCAGGAAGATAAAATGTCCCTACTGTATCCACATCAATGGTGCTTACTTGGTATTTATTATTATTGGTTATAAAAGGACACAAGGTCATTGGAAGAGAAACACATATTTTCATTTTCTTTGTAAGATTAGAAGACAGCCCATTTTGTGTAATCTTTCCCATTCAGTAGCTGTTTTTCACCAACAGATCAAGAGATATTAGCAATAAATTTCAGTTCTGATGCTTCACTGATGCTCAGATAATGAATATATTTATTTATTTATATTTTTTACAGAAAGAAAGTCTGGAGCTGTTTCTCCTCTCCCTCCTTACAGTAACATTTCTGGGACTACCCACAACACTGTCTAATATAATCCCACAGTATCTGTCTGGATATAACTGCCTACAACCAGCTGTTGTCTCATTTTGTATTCACACTGTGGGAGCTTTAGAAGTTGGAATTATCTTTATTCTTTATCAGTTTAATAGCAACACAGTAGAATTCCTGGAAAAGACCAGTCTCCAAGTGCTACAACACTACTACTACTAATGCCAGTATGTACAATTGATCAGTGGTTTAACAGCATTCTCTGGAGATAATCCAGATTTATAACACTGCAGAAGAAAATGATCAGGTATACTCCATATAAACAAAATATTTAAACCCTGTTGTCAGGGCTATTCTGAATGTACTATATAATGGCATAATGATCAGAAAAGCATGTCATTCATAGATTAGATTAATTTCCAGCCAGATTTACCTCAAACAAGCAAGCAGAAATGAACTTTTTTTTCAAATTAAGATATTAAAACTTCTGTTTCCACTAAATCATACAACCACCTCACACAGACTTTGACAAAAAAGACTAGTGAATGGAAATTTATGATTCTTTTCAAGATTTTCCAAACCAGAACAAGCCCAACCCCATTTTTGTCAGCATTATAAATGTTGCTATAAATTGATGGCTTATGCTAAGTCCAAAGCGAGGGTGCATCCTCTCATTTCCTAGAATACTTCCTCATAACTAGGGTCAGAAAAAGACCAGGCAGAAGAGCTCTGAATGCTCTTCATAGCAGACTTGGACATCCTGCCTGTGTATAATACAGAGTTCTAGCAGAAAACTTTCAAATGTCCAAAGCTTCAATCACAGCACTTTATACAAATTAGTTCATAGTACTTCACTGAATATCCTTTAACAGTTAGCTGCTGTTGCAGAATAAGGTTACACATTCCAGCCAAACAGGAAAATAACTAATTAGCATGGGTTTAAGGTGCCATCATTGAGGTGCTGTCTGAATCAAGAAGCATAGAAGCATTCTGAAGATAATGTAGAGTGAGCATATCAAAATGTTGATTTTGTTTCCCAATAATTCTGCAGTCTTTCATAAGACTTGAAGTCACTCATAATTACAACACTTCATGCATACAAGAACACTAAAAAAAAATCATACATTCAGACTTGTATTAGAGGCAAAATAATAACAGCTAAGATCACAGGAGTTAATTAAAGGCAGTCACAGTTTCAGAAGTCCCTGGAAATGTCAACAGTCACTACCTCAGTTTTCAATGAAAAGATAAAATCTTATAGGACAAAACATGTCTACTAGTTAAGATCATTACTGAAGAAGGGCTTTACAACTAACAAAGATCCCAATTCTTCTCCCCAAATCCCAAGAACGCTATCAATTTGTAGGGGTTTTTACTAAAGCTAGTTTCAAATTCGTTCTTATTATAGAGTCCTTCACCTTCCTCATTTAATTCTATGATTATAGTCAATTCTTCATCTTAACTGCTTTATGATTTATATTCATTTTTCTTTTTAACTGGCAGATGCCCTCTCCTGACATCCTTTCTGTCCAAAATCGAGACATTTAAGAACTTCTGTTCTATGGATGACAAGCTCAAAGACTTATACAAAGACACACCTTGGCAATCCAAAAAAACTATTTCAACATTAAACCTAAAACAAGCAGGTAGATCTGAGGTTACACATAAACATATACTTGTAATACTAAAAAACAGGCTCATCATTGGATTATTCCTCCTCTGTGTAGCTGTCTAAAAGCTTTTATCATTCCTACAGCCCTCATAGGTTTCTTACTTGTAATTAAGTCACCCAAAAGTTAAATTTTGCATAAATAAAAATAAAAACAAGAAAGATTTGGAGCATGCAGATTACATGATTTCCTAAGTTGTTTAGGAACACAAAATGAGGATGAGTTACATCCTCATTTACAAATGCAATTCCTGCTAATACGAGGTTTACATCAGCAGCAACTCTAATGTTTTCTAGCTAGTAAGGATCTCAGAAAACCTCTTCCATTCAGCTTCATCATAAAAAGCAGAGCTTAAACACACTCTTGCACAATAAATCCTCACCACTCGCGTTAGAAATGATACCATAGGGCAGCCAAGGTTCTGGGCCTTGCAGGATTCCCCTATGCATCATTTTGCTTAGAGTGAGTTGTGGCATGCCAATCTCTGAGACTGTGGGAACAGCCAGGGAAAACCTCACTGATGACCACTCCGCAGTGCAGTGTAACTTAGTGCCCGCATGTACACCATCCACGCTTAAAAAAGGAGAGGAAAAAACTCTGAAAAATTACAGCAACTTATAAAGTTCTCGTGGGGTTAGACTCTATTCTCAAAGCCTCTCTGAGATTTCAATTCACACCCATAAACTCTTCGTTGTTTACACCTTCAAGTTCTGACAAAGATGTTTGGATTGCATCCTATCCCTAGGTTTCTGCCCACAACCATTTTGAATATATTCTTCTGAACATCTGGAAAAGGTTCTTCCTTCATGAGATCACCTATTTTATTAAGCAGATCTCAGTGGTTTAGCAGCAAATGCTTATTCTATTAATGTAATAAACTGTAACCTCCTTAGCTGTAGGATTATAAATTACCCAGTCCCTGATCTCATTAAGAAATGACTCTGTAGGAGCGGTAATGTAACAAAGCAGAGATACCAGTGCTCCGCTGTGTCACAAAAGCCAGGCAGTTAGTGTTTGTCCAGAAGTGGGTAAAAGAAATTCTACAAGGGCAAATTGATTTCATCTGGGCAGCATCAACTTAGCTCTATGGGTGTAGAAGAGGAAGAAAAGAAAGCTGGTTTTCAGTAGTAGCATGTATCAGCAAGCAGGAAATAAAGGTGGAACAGAAGATTTATTTTAAATTGTGCATGCATCTTTGAAACTCAAAGACGTGTTATTCAAAAGGAGAGAGTTTTGACATGGGTAAGACACCACATAAAAAAATCAGATGAACAGAACAGCATGCATACAAGCATGCATACATGAACGCATACAAGGTTCATAAGTGAAAAGGTTTGCTCCGTTAAAACTACAGAACACGCCTAATTTTTATAAGTACCTTTAGTAAAGACACTATTACCAATTATACTGTCCACAGACATTCAAGTCACTTCTAATTAAAGTACAATTTAGATCTCTAAAATAAAGCTGGATGATATCTTTTCAAGCACATGCCAGAAATCACAAGATTCTGACATTCATAAGTGGAGCTGTTATTATTTCTGCACAATCCCATATGGCTCTCAATTTTGAAGTTCAAAGACAGACTATTCCTATTCAATAGAAACAATGAAACTGCATGTTTACAGGAGTATGGCTCAATATTCCTAACACTAATGTTACAATGGTACTAATACTAGAAACTGTATCTACAATTGTATATGCTTACTCTAATAGGCCCCCATCAACTCATAGGGAAAAACATAACATTATTAAGCTCCTGTTTTGCAAACTGCCCCGTAGTCAAGTCCTGGTGCAATGTTGCCATACATTGGAGACTTGTTAAGGTGGATTGATTGTGGGTGATATTTAATGTAATGATATTTAGGAAGGGACCTTAAAAATCCAACCAAACCGGAAGAAGCGTTGGAGGGACTTTCACACGCCAGCACAGTGCATATATGAATCAATATGCATTATTCTGGTTTGATATAAATCAATATGGCATGCAGGAAAGTGATATGCTTTATACTTCCTAATCTATGGAGAGTCTTGCAGGATCAAATAAATGTTATAATAGTGGTTGGTTTCCTTAGCTGTCAATTGATTACATGTAACCAGTCCTTCTTTGTTCACAAAAACAGTTCTAAGTTGCAACTTTTTATGGTATTTCAGAGGGGACAGCAAAACCCCATATAAAGATATAGGAGGCTTAGAAAAATATTTAAGAAAAATATTTAATATTTAATATTAAGAAAAATATTTAATATTTAAATAATATTATTAAAAATTAAATTAAATTAAATTAAAATTAAATTAAATTTAAAAATATTTAATATTTAATATTAAGAAAAATATTTAATATTATATCACACTTGCTTCAAGCTGTCACACAGAGATGTAAATAGAACACAATAAAACAAGGGAAAATTGTAGAAATTGACCATGCATTCATCCCTGGCCTTGAATCTTGCCAAAGCTCAAGCGTGCACCCCTGAGCGGGTCTTGACTGTGGCCCAAACTCAGCAACCCCCAAAGCTGGTCCCCTCAAACAGGATGAGTTTAAACATTGAATCCCAAATGAAATTGCCACTTGCTAGACTGAGACCAATCGAAAAGATAAGTGCTTTGCTAACCCCTTGGGTTGGGAAGAGAACGTTGACGGCTGGACCAGAAGTGGTCCCATTACCCCAACGGGCAGGAACACCTGCTGCTGCTGGAAAAATCTACTTCTTTCTGCAGCATTGAGAGGCTGGTGATCAAGACTGAAGGTCCAGGAATCTGTTAGCATTAGGTCTGTACATGCAAATCACAGGTTATTATTAATCCATAGAGAGAAAGAGAGAGAGAGACCTGGTCCTTTCACTGGGGAATCCACAAACCCAAGTCACAAACCATGGAACATGGCATGACAAGTCTCTCAGAGCCTTGCAATTCTCACACTGTGGAGTGCTGGTGAGATTCAGCATGTTTAAGTGACTCTGTACACCTCAGACAGTTTCAAGTCTCTGAGGAGCTAGTTTCACCAGCAATGTGGGACTGTCTTCTGGAAAGCAGTCATGTTTGTAAGACAAGCTACCAGCGTGACAGTCACAAACATTACCATCACCATTCCTCTGAAGCTTCATTTGGTGTAAACCAACTGCTTGCTAAAATTCATAGTTCATGATTTATCACTGTAGACAGGCAGAAGTCCATAAATAATCCTTGGCCAGCAAAATTCTAAAAAAGCAATTCAAAGTTGTCTGTCTTGTTCCCTTCTTTCACACCACTTCCCCACATCCTGTGTTTTCCTATGCCAGGAATTTTTGCTTGTTGGGTTTATTTTGTTTTTACTGCATATCAGTAAACGTGGCACAAAAAGATAAAATATTTGCATCCCACTTTTCCTTCTTTCAGGTAGAACGCATTTCCCAACTGGAAGCAAACATCGCTGTTCAGAAACAAAAAATTTTTAATAAAGAAAAACATAGCCTTGCTGACTGAAAATCAATCATCTTCCTAAACTATATGCTTTTCTACATAGTGCATTTAATTTCCTGTTTAAATCTGATTTTTAAATCCAGCTAACTTATTTGCTTGGTTCTCAACTAGTTCACCAACTCCTGAGACTTGTAACACACCTAAAAGAAGTCTGAATTTTAAAAACAAAAGTAATATATATATAGAAAGTTGTCTTTTTTAGCAAAATATATACAAAAATATATAGCAAAATATATCTGTAGATGTTATTTAGTTTGGCTTCATGTTTAAATTGATAACCACATTAAATCCAATTTGCACGCCAGCAAACTGGAAATCTTAGAAGTTCTCTGAAAAATGCTCTGCATAGATATGCATACCCCAGTGCATTCCAAAATCAGTATTAAAATCAAAGAATCCTAGAACCGTAGAATGGTTTGGGTTGGAAGGGACCTTAAAGATCACCTTGTTCCAACCTCGCTGCTATGGACGGGGACATCTTCACTAGACCAGATTGCTGAAAAATCCATACAGAAGTATTTATGAAATATGTACAAAGATTTTAACTTCATGAGTTTAATTTCACAGAAGTCCAAGATTCAACTGAATCTAGCAAGTTACTCCAAGTCCATTGTCCTCAGAGGAACAAACTTAGCCGATAAATTATCAAGAAAGTGTAGACTTTCTTTAGTCAAAGAACACATTGAGTTGACCTGCTCTCTATGTCCTAAGCAACCATTTACTCCAAGAGAAGCAGTTTCTTCTTGGAAACCATCACAACAGAGTGGAAAGGCAGCAGTGCACATAGCACCTGGGATTATAAAAAATTTGGTATTTTACAAAGGTCTTTACATAGCAGGGAGCAAACAACTTAGCCTTTATGGCTTTTCTTTGTTTCTGCTGCAGAGAAATCTTTTAAAAGACATCATTTGCCAGATGAGGGGAGGGGGGCAAATAGTTTTCCTACTACAAAACAACAAAAAATATTATCAAATTACTTTGCGGAGAAGTTGTTCAAGCCAGCAGCTGGAAGTCAAGAGGCTATGAAGTCTGAATTAGGTGCTGTGAAAGTCAATTTTTGCTCACATTTGACTGCAAATAACCCAGTAGCTATGACAGACAGTAGCCACTGCCGTGAACAAGTACTAGAATGCAATTACACTTGTGCTTTCAAAGGATGAATTGAGTGTATAATTTCTTCATGTATTTGTCACACACTTGCCACATCAATCTCATGTATGGTAAAACACATTAAATCGAGCAAACGACTCCACAAACTCTATTTATTTGCCTTTTTTCTATCCATAACCTTAAAATTTTTTGCCTTTTGCAGACATCACATAGCTGCACAATGATATAGGGAATAGGAAACTGCAGAGTAGTTCTCTGTAGTATTTTAAGAAATGTTTCTAACCACAACAGCTAGCATAAAAACAAATGACTTACTGAATGCAAGTGTCTGAATCATACTCTGAAGTCTCCAAATCCTTAATTGTTTTTCAATTGCTACAGACATACATGTTGATGGAAATACATCACCTAATGAGTTTCAAGCTACTTTGACTGGTCCACCAGCGCTTTTAATAGAAGTGTTTCTTTCTCTTTTTCACACTGCTAATGTGCTAATGACTAAAATTTATCATCCTCCAGCACCATTCTGACCAGCTAATCTAACAATTTTGAACTAGAATTCCTGAATGACTTAAAATGTGAAATTAAATAGGCTATCTCATCTAGGATACTCATTTGATTTTCTCTTCTGAGTTCAGGGAAAGTACTTTATCTTTTTACACTGCAAAAAAATGCATCTTTTCATTCAGAGCAAAGTCAATGGGCAAAGTTGTAGGAAGTTTTGAGAACTGTTGTGGCACAGAAACCAAATTACTTCCTTACCACAGAACTGGACGTGGCATTAGATCTAGTTAGGGAATATCAGCAAAACATTACTAAAGCCAGTATAGTACACAAAATAACAACATTTACATACAGAAGGCCAAGGTATATGTTAATGGTACCACTTAACCTGCTAAATACATACTGTTTAACTGATAAACAGAGTTTATGACTGACTGTCCCTTTTAGTAAGCAGTTATGTATTTAAAGAACAATCAACACACTATATTTCTTCCCTCTTAATCATCGTTCTACATAGTTACAAATGATGAACAAGGGAAGAGCAAAATTAGAAGACAAATTAATTCCATAATCTATCAGAAAATGCTGCAGAATTATGCAAACGCATCCAGAATTACATATAGAAAACTCAAGCTACATATGCATATTGGAACAGAAGGAAAAATACTTGGTATGCAGAAAGATAAATATTAGTAACCAGAAAAAAGTATTCACCTTCTACAGTAACCAGTCTTAAAATATCCAATTTGGACAGCGTACAGCTAAAGTAAGCAAGTCTCAGTCAAGGTTAAGCCATAATTTTAAACAGCACAGCATAAGAAGGTAACTTTCATTAAGCCATAAAAATAACCAATACCCAACAATTTCATATTTTTTTCCTTTTATAAAAAACAAACAGCAAGATATGGTGGTTGGGTTTGTTTGTTTGTTTTGTTTTGTTTTTTCTTATTTATCACTGCCATGGTTCTGTAATACACCTTCAACGAGAAATAGGCAAATTGTTCAAATCAATATTTTCAAACAGTTGTTGAAATAGAAGAAATATTCCATTTTCAATAATGGGGCAAGGAAATGTCTGAATATTGTTGGGGAAACAAAATAGTAGAAGTATGTAGCTGCATGTGACTATGTAAGTAAATATGCGTTTGAACAGTCTAGGAAGTATTCCCACTACCACATTAAAACATTTTTATATATATGCTGTCATCACCTTGTCAAGATCTGGCAACGGCACATTTGTTACATATTACAGATCATATCACTCACACAGAACAGAACATTCTGAGTGTGTCTTAAAGAAATATAGAAACTCTCAAGACGGAGACTCTTGTTTGTTTCTTTGAAGCTCCATATCCTGCTTGGATGCCCCAACTTTTCCATGTTTCCTTATAAATGCTAATAACTGCAAAATAATATTCAGAAGATACAGACAGAGATACTGTTACTCAAACAATAAAACAAGATAAGGTACTTGCCCAGTGTCACCCAAGAAATTGCGGAAGTATCAAAAAAAAAAACCACTGGAATCTCTTGAGTGCACGTCAAGTGCTTTAACCACATTATTCTTTGGTTCTATAGAGCACTGCTAATCTGACCTTGTTTGTTCTGAAGATATTCCTAAAGCTGAAGTTCTACACTGAGTGCTGACATTTCTTTCCAAGAGTATCTTAAATAGGATTTGATTATAGCATTATAAACAATCCAAATCTCCTCAAACCACGAATTCATGTGTAACATTTAAGACTTATAATCGTTGGGTAACTTTAAAAAAATCCTACAGTTACACTGCATGGCCTGACATGAAATACCAAAAAAATACTAATTTTAACAGGTCTTCCAAATTAAAACTCTGAACTACTTTAAAATAAACTGTGAAGTACATGAACTTTTAAAAGCTCATTGAAACTTAATCCCTTTAAATATTTTAAGTATATTATACGCAAACCCCTGGACTTCCGTGTACAGACATTCCCACAAGGTAACAAATAGAGCAACATCTACATGATATCCTTTGTATTAGTATCTTACATACCTGCACAATGCAAGTACAGATGGAACAGGGGAAGTTAAGTGTAATTTGCTGCCACAGACACATCAGAAGGGGCTGATACATGCATACAAGGACAGCCAGATGAGGAGGATGAGTTCTAAGTTATAGAAGCTGTAGGCAAAGAACTGGAAAGTAGGACATCCTTCAGAATTTAACAGTAGACATTCTCTGAATGACCAGAAAGGTAAAGCTGATTAAGTGACAGGAAGGACATGACCAGAAAACACTTGTCTTGAACACAACATATTCAGTGGAAAAATAATTAATTAAAAATAAATTAAAATAATTAATGTTCCCTTCTCTGCACAGACAACATGGCTCACCTCTGTTTTTTTGTTGTTTTTTTTTTTTTTAAATGATGCCTATACCATTCAGTAACTTTGAACTAATTCCCCCCCCCCCAAATATCTGAAAGATGAACATAAGAAAAATGACCCTACAGACAACTTGTGTAGCCCACTGGGGACTACTTTTATATATGTATTACTTTGAAAGTTGACTGCTCACTAAGACCATTTTGCTTGTTGCACACATTTTGAAGGGTATATATCAATTTTGTGGCACCCTCCCTTTGAAAATATATTTGTAGCAAGCTATTCCTGTTAACTATTGTTACAGTGTTAATGTTGCAGTGTCTTAATATTTGAAATGGACATATAATTCTCAAACCATATCTGCATTCAATAACAGCACTTTGGTAAGAAGAAAGTAAGAGAAAGAGGCTTGTAAAGCCCACCTGAAATAGAAAGTTCAAAAACAGGTGTGTGTTTCTCTGCAATAGAGCTTACACTGGATTGAGCTTTGCATTCCAGAATATATGACAGTTTTAATTAGCCCGCTATTTGGCAGAATTACAATGCTGATAAGAACATGCAAAAATAAAAAAGAAGTAGTTTCATATAACTGTGGAAATGTGTTTACAGTACCATTTGAAACACCATTCAGAGCCAACTTCACACAAGCTAGATTCTGATTGCTTTCATAAATATGCACATACATTTGAAACTTGCACCTAAAGCCCCGCTTTCTGCCATTAACAGCAGCACTCCAGATCAGCACTTCTCATCCTCCAGTATAACTGAACAGTTCTGCTCCATCACTCACAAACAATCATCCTAGAAGCATATCATAGAATATGATATTGCTAACCTCCAAATTTTGCACTCCTGAAACAGAATAGCTTGTTCTAGTCACTGATGCAAAAATAACCATTTTTACAACTAACAGTTGTACAGTGAACTTCAAAGCTCTCAGCTGAAATGGAGTTTCATTGTGATTGGCCATGCACATACAACACAACACAAGACAGAGCTCAACCTAAAGAGCTTGCAAACTCAGCAGACAAGGCAGTGTGCATGCAGTGAAGGGATATAACTATCCACATGGAAAAACAGAGGTTCAACAAGTCAAGACAAGAGCTGAACAGGGTATCACATTGCCTCTGCAACTCTAACGCATGAGGAGCCCTGACAATCTCATTTTGACAGCTCACATGCTTCAATCATTGGGTGTCTTCCTTAAGGTTAGAAAAGAGTACAAAACTGAATCTACCTCTCATAAATTCTAGTTTTATTCCTCAACCATAAAACTGCTTTTCGTCTCCATTTCTGTCAGTGGAAATAGGCACTCTCACTCAAATGAACAAAGCACAGAGAAGAAGGTACACAGGGGTTGCCCTGGACAGACATCAGTGGAGACCAATGGTCCATCTTCTCTGCCTTTGGTTGTTCACAGTGATCAGTGCTTCAGAAGCACATTAAGCCCACTGAAAATTAACAAACTACTGAATCAGAGTTTTACATCTTGAGACATAAATACTGAAAGCAATACAAAAGACTAGAATAATAACAGGAATAATGTGTTAGTGAAATTTTTCACCTATACTTAAATCCGGAAGCGTGAAAATTTCCCCAAGCACTCTCTCTGACTGACACACTCATGAATACTCCACATGCATTGCTGAGAGGCTGCTTATGAGTACTGGCAGCTACTAATGACTTTGGAGAGAAAAAAAAGAAAAAATCAAGAAAGTAATAGATGGGAGGGAGAGGGGAAGGATAAAAGGACAAGAAGGAATCAGATAAACACAGAAGATGTGATCCGAAGTTCAATAAAGCCAATGGAATGATTCATACTGACTTCAGAAGTCATGCTAGGAGCAGACTGAAAAAGCAAAGAACAGCTTTCAGGAAGTAATGGTACATATGCATTTCTCCAAATGTTTTGCAATAGTTATCATCTGTAAGAACAGAGTTATAGTTCATTTTTTTTCCTTATAAATAGCTCTGGCAATGTGTCACATGGAAATCCATTTTTTCCCCCTAATATCCACACAGTCAAGCCTATCAGACTCTGTTAGTGGCCAAACAACCATAACCCTCAGGGATAATGAAAATAATGTAAGCTATGAATTACATACATCACTTCAACAAGTAGCAGTCAGTGACTACTTTCAAAATGTTATCCCTTTGTCACATTCCAGCTAGCAATGAGAAAAAGGAGCATGGCAGCAGTCTTTATCCTGATGACTGTTCTACTAGGAGCTATTACCTAAAAAGAAATAATACGGAATAAAGCTCCATCTGGATCCAGCAACATGTTTAAATGAACATGATGGTCTGAGTTGCTCAGCAGGTGAGATGAGATGATGATACATTTTCAGATCTTTGCAGAATAGGAAAAAAAAATGAGTTTGAGAAGATTTCAAGGCTGTACTCACAGTCAGAAGCCTCAGCGGTCAGTAGGTGAAGGCAAAAACATTGTTTTGCATGACATGAAAGTAAATGAATGCAAAATCTGCTGTTGTGCCACTGCATAAACTTTTTGGCTGCATAACTTATGATTATAGGTTAAAAAAAAAAAAACCAACCCTTCTGGTCTGATTTTCACTTTTCATTGTATATAAAAGCAGCTGAACACAGAGATCAGCAGACTAAGGAATAGCGAGCTTGGTACTGAGCCCAGGCAAGTTAGCCCTAGGACCCAAATTGATGCCATACTACAGAAATGACACCAGCAAGAATCTAAAAATCCTATTTTGCAAGGAACAGACTGATAAATAAGCAATTTTAAGAAGATTTTGATTTTGGCTCCAAAAATTATGTTGTGTTAATAAATATAATCTGTCAGCACAGATGGGGAAAAATAAGAGGTAATAGAAGTAGAAACATTTCCCACATAGTTTCAGGCTAAAACTATTACTGAAGCTTTCCACTGCCTTTCTGGAAACATGAAAACAAGAGGATTGTCCTGGGGCATAAAATCAAGTAAATGAAGCTGACAAGAAACAATAAGACAGCAAGATTACAGGAACTTCACCACAGACTGCTTTTTACTACAGACACAGCACATAAAACAGGGCCGTGATCTCAGGTGGGACTGCACTATTAACACAACATGAACACTAAGCAATGCTATTAGACGAATAGCAACAGGGAACACAGGGTACATTTATTGTAGGTTAGCTATAAGTTTCAGTGACAGATGTTGCCTGAAAAGCTGTTGCCTCAGAAACTTCTCCCCTTCCGTGCTACCATTATGCCAGATCCCAACATAAATGCTTACACTGCAACCACATATAGTCACATTATCTTAAAAGCCTAGATCTCCAAAAAGCCCTAGGGTACTGCTTGCAATATGAGTACTCTGATGATAAATGTCATTGTAGGTATCAAACTCTGGAGGAACTGGCCCGAGACAAAAAACTGCTTGTGGTAAGTTGCTGCTGCTTAGCAGTTAACTCTCCACTTGCTTGGTTTTGCCCCTTGGCATTTCACATGCGCAAGAAACTGCTACTGTGCAGGTAAAGCCTTCACTCTCCTCTATAAGTGGCATCTGTGGCAGGAGAAGGGGAAACTTCGCATTGGATGGGATGGGGATGGGATGAAAGAAGCTTTTTGGGCATGAGAATAGTAGTCAGGAGGGTCAAGGTGGCCAGGACCCCGTACTAGTCTGTTTGGTGAAAAGGTATGAAAGAGAGCAACATTACACCTGCCCCATAGTACATGCAGACTGACGCAAAGCTATGAGCTGGCTTAGCTACCAGGAACAGCTGGTAGCTGTAGACTGACCTGATATGGGTTACTCAGCACCCAGTCACGAAACACGGAGCTTCCTTGTAGAGGGAGGTTGTAGGCTCCCTCTACATCCCTTGTAGACTGATAACTGTGGGCTGGCCACTTCTATTTCATCAGCCTATTATTCACTAAAATGTGTTGAAAAATCTATCTGTTCTTAGTTCTCCCGATATATCAGATATGAAAGGAAACAAAATCCTTTCAGGGAAAAAAACAAACAAATAAAAAAACAAGAATACCCCTAAGACCTTATTCTCACAGTACAAAGAGCTTCCATTTACCTTGCCTCAGGTAGACATTTGCTATCACAATAGAAGGTGCCCCTCTGTCCTCCCTCTCTCAAATGGGATAAACTAAAATATTTCTCAGTGACAGTACAATACAACATAGTTGCTTGGATCAAAAAACAGACAGCTAAGAAATCTTTCATTTAGGCTGGCTCTACAGCAGCTAGTCTTAAGCAAGTAGCTTCACAAGTGATCAGCCCTCCCACATGAAAACCTGGGAAAGCAGTGTGACTTACTGGGGGCAGAACAGAAGAGCTCAGGATCTTTATACCTGAAGTAACAACAGAAAGAGTTCTAACTCTTCAAGAAAACCAAGAAGTTCTAGTTGTACTTTCAGCAAGGAAAAATAGTAAATAAAAAGAATAAAAGGCACAAGTTGATATGTTATCTAGGAGAGTTGGTCTTAGAGTGTCCTGACTATATGGACCACATAACCACTGCACCAACAGGCATGTGTACACTTGCACATTGCCAGTATTCCAGCAAGTAATATTGACCAAAATATACTTCACTAAAGGCATGTGAGAGAGATGATCTTCTCTACAGATCCAGTGAGGAACATTAGCTATATTCCATGCAAGACTGTGACTAAATAAAACCCAGAGAAACCTTTTTAAGATAAGGCAGAGAATGTCCAAAAATGCTTATAGTTGGCCCCATTTTCCCTTTTCTTCTCAACTGGAATTTTTATAAAATGTACCATTTCATATGGATCTCCAAAATCCTTCCTGAACTAGGAGACCAACAGCTACATGCAGTCTGTCATTACTAGAGTTTTTTCCTTCTTCCCATCTCTAAATATCAAGATTTAGCTCTTCATTTATATGAGTAAAGCAGCATTAATACTGTTGCAGAAGTCATTTTCTAACAGATACCAGTAAGTTACATTGGCTTTTGGAATAGTTTCAAAACCAGTCTTCTTACTAGATGTGAAATTATTTCTGCACGTTCAGCTAAGTCTGGGGATGGAGACATTCTACTACTGAGATCATTTCCAACAACAGATTCCTCTCTAAGTGTAGACTGACTTTCACATACAGGACAGGCTGAGTGGTTAAGTGATGTTCAAAACCCCATAGGAATACTAAGCAAAGAACTGTTTCTCAGTCCATGAGAACTAAATCATAAGGAATGGCTCATCAATGAAGCCTTTAAGAACACATGGTGAGCATGTTTCCTTGCTATTTCACCACACAAACTATATGTGTAGTTACTATTGAATTGTTACTGTGATGTGAATGAGAAGTGGTTGTAAACAGAAAGGATTCTGCTGCAATAGAAATAGGCATCACTATTTTCATATACCACAAATATTTACTCCTTTATGTGAGCTGAGTGCGTGACTCAAAATGTCTAGTAGGCAGTGGCTCCCACAAAGAGTTTGTAGCTCCTTGAACTAAATATTAATTTAGAGTTAGACTTCCTTCACGCCATGACTCCTCTGCTCTTTCTGGGAATTATGGAGATTTTTAAATAGTACTAATCCTCACTAGCAGATGGTAGTAGCACTTTGTCACAGCATTATTACATTTAAGTTAACACATTAGAATTTTAATGCAACAGCTCCAAGACATACTTCTCAAACTCCTCAATAAAAGAGACATTTCAAAGCTTACATCTACATCTGTGGCCGTCCACTGACTTCTTGCTATCATGTGAAGTGGTCTTTGAAAGAGTAGCATTAAAAATGATAAAATACATCAGAATACAAATTGGTCCAGGGGAACTTGTGAAATGAATCACAACTGGCAACCTCTATTGAATTGCTAAAACAATGACAAAAACAATGAAATACCTCTCCATGGCACTTACTCCTGAGCCAGCCTCAAAACACAAACACCCTGTATTCCTAAGTAGCAGACATTTGCTTATTCGGTGTAAAATTCCCTGAGGTGGGAGGGAGAGAAAAGGACTCGCGCTTGTTCTAAAGGGTGGATTCGGTAGAATGAAGGGATGGAGACTAATTAGAAACAATTTTAACAACTTTCAAAGCACAGACATATGATTTCAATATTCTCTTTGTCACTCCAAGTTATTGCTGCAAAATGATGCAAGGATCTTGTTTACCTATATATAAAGATAGCCTCTCTCTCCCTTTCATGTTTTGGATGGGAGTCTATAAACTTAGCATTTTCTGAAAACAGTTGTACTCCTTACTTGACACAACACAAAGACCCAATTAATTCTAGCCTCAGGGACATTTGGCAGTCTTACAAAAATGGCGAAAATTGCATCTCTTTAAAAAACATGCTTAAAAAAACCCCTCACGGTACTTTAATGAACAGCATTTTTCACTCCTAAAACCTGCAGAAGATGATTTTCAGCAATAACGGTTTCTCAGTAGTATCATTATTTACCTTTCCCCGAGGAGGTATTCACCTCCTCCTTCCATACATCATTCAGCCCTGTTATCAGAGATCATTGATCTCAAACAGAAATACATTTAAAAACCTATTATTCCCAAGTCTTGTTGTGCCTAATTTAAAGGAAACACAAGTCAGTGGCTGTCCCTTTGTTACTTTGAATGGGGGCTGGACAAGGCTGATGTTGAAAGAAAACCTGGCTTCAGCCTCAAGAGCCCAAATGAGGACATGCTACCAGATAAGCATGAAAGCAGATGCACTCACCACTCTGGACCTCCACTGAAGAGAGGTCTAACATTTAAGACAAATCATGCAGCTATTCAAGAAAAGAGGAGAAAGCTAGACCTCTCTCTCTCTCTCTCTCCAGGAATGATGCATTACTTTCCTTTTCCTTCCTTCCTAAATTAGGTCAAAAGTCAATGGAGCAGAAGCTGTAGCTGTGTGCATCCCTTCCTCCCGCTCACCAGCCGCGAATGCTGAGCTTACATACCGGCACAATACGGAGCAGCAAGAAACGGCTGCACAGAGGAAGATTATTTAATCAGAGGGAAAATGCCAAGCCACAGGAAGGTACAATACACCTGGAATTATCCTGGGAGCAGAGGAGGAAGACAGCACTTCAGCACTTGTTGTTTATATCTGTGTACAATAGTACAAGACAATATATAGATAAAATGGATCTAATTTTTCTGTAAATTAAACAGGTGCAATTATCAGGTAGAGAAAAAAAAAATGTACCACACATCAAATGCTTTACAGCGAAATTATGGAGGCTGGACATGGAGAAACAATTTCACATCCTCATCTATAATTTAATTTTTTTTAAACTCAGTATTATCTTCCTGATATATTGTTCTCAAATCATCATTTGTATTATATTGTATAACATTGTATTATATTATTTCTCTTTTCAGTAATATTTGGGCCAGCCCAGTGCCTCACACCTTTGGATTTCCCAACTTTCCTTATATGCATGCATATACACCTTCCTTTTAACGATCTGTCTCAAATTATTAAAGCATGGTTTCCATACAAGGCCACATAAATGCAACACTACCTGCTACCTCCTAAAATTATCCTGTGCTCTTACAAAGCTCTCCTGGCCCATCACTCAGGCTCCAAATTCTTCCTGCACCCCTTCACTACTCAACCAACTCTCACTATTACTAGTCACAACCCTGCACCCTTCCAAAGCTTCCTCACAGAAGGCATCATCAAAACCTTTCCCACGTTACCCCTGTTACCAGAGTCTCTCTGCTGCAGAGAAAAGCCACAATAATGCTTTGGTTCCTACAGATTCATTCTGCCCTTTACTTGCCAACTCCTCTTCTTGCAGGTAGGTGCACTGTCCTTAACACATCATCTGTCGTGATGGTGAGGTACAGGGCTGCTAACCATTCCCTGCCCAGCGTATATGTTAAACACAGGCCACACTTTCCTCCTACCTACTCCTCCCCTCAGTCATTTTGTTTGAAGTAGTTGATACTTCAAACAGGTTGCAGGTGTCTTTCCACTACAAGCAAAAACAAGAGAACATTTCCAAGAAGATACGTGTTTCTCATATACCCCCAGGTTGTACTGCAATCCAATTCTGTCACAGGAGAGTTACTCCAAGGGGTCAGAGAATCATTTATCCAGATTGTTTCCATATTTTGATAACATTCTAAAAACTTCACGTGGCTAACTAATGAGGCTGTAGGGGCTCTCAGAACCATTGACTATATCTAAATCTCTCTCTTAAACAGACAAGGGTGTTTTGCAACATATTTTTTCACCTTCTCCACAAGGGATTTTCCTTCTACCTACACGTCTTCTAAAACTGCATTATGAAATATTTGTCCAAACAGAAGAGACAAAGGGAGTGTATACGTATCAAGATGAATCAGTTCCAGCATTAGTAAAAGCCAGAAAGTAAAATGCTGGCAGATGATAATGACTGTTTTTCTTCTGCCAGTTTAACCGGTTTCATTGGTAATAAAGCACTGTAGGTAGTGATTATACATACATTGCTAGCCTTCATTTCCTGCCAATTATCTTAACTCACACCACTGCAAACTTCATTATCCTGTGTCACAAAGCAGGGAAGTACTGACATCAGCCACGCTGTATCTGTTGTGTTAGTAGATCCCCAAAAAAATATCAATGTACTTTCACTCCTGTGTACACATGGTTCACAAGCATGAATGAATGAATTTGTCTCTCAAAATAGGCCAAAAGACGTCCAACTTTGTTTCCTGGTGTAGGAACTGTCTGGGCTGCAGAGATCCAAGCCTCCTCTTTCACATCATCTTGAAATCTTCTGACAGTCAAACTTTTTGTTCCACATTTGTACAGCTTCTAGCACAGTGGGGTGCTACTGTACGATTTATATTCACATTACGACTTCCTGTCTGCAAGTGAAAAACCTCCCTAGTCTCTGTGTTGCCACTCACAAGGTGGAAACTAATTTCATCCTAAATTAAAGAATAATCCCTCTGCTTACCAAAAAAGCACTTATTTAAACATTGTATATACATACATAAATACAATAATCATTGCTAGTTATAAAGCTGTAGAGTGGAGATGGCACCTGAGTAGTACATTTAAAAGACATTTATAGGAATTAGATGGGTGAATACAGTGCAGTTATAGAGGTTTGGTTCTTCAAGTTCACAAAGAGGAGAGTTGAAGGACTAGCACTAAATATGCGTGGGTGTATTTGTCTCAAAACAGGTCAAATAAGTGGAATTCAGAGAAAGAAAAACCAGATTTAACTGTCCAAGTAAGAGACATTTATATTACGGTATGTTTAACTTTATTTGCTTGAATAGAAAAAAATATATACATGGGCTGCTCGAAAAGTAACGTCTCCTGTTTTATTATGTCGGCCCACAACATCAGAGGCAGATGTTGGTGGCATGGCAGCAGAGGCTGAATCTTCCCACCAACATTCCATTCTATTTTGCTGCCGTGCAACAGATGGCAGCAGAGGGGCAGTCTGACCAAATGGCGTCTGACATGGGAGTGTGGATGAAGCAAAGGTGTGGAACTGAATTCCTTCATGCAGAAAAAATGGCACCTACTGACATTCATCAACACTTGCTGAATGCGTATGGAGACCAAATACTGGATGTGAGCACACTGAAGCAGTGGGTGATGCATTTCAGCAGTGGCGATAGTGGATCACCTGTGCTGGCGCAGATTGTTACGAGCATGGCATGCAGGCTCTTGTTAATTGCTGGTAAAAATGCACAGCCAATGGTAGTGACTATGTTGAATAATAGTGTTTTGTAGCTGACAATGTGCTCTATTAAATAGTGTTATTGTGCTCTTTGTGTCTGTTGCAATTTCTATGGAAATAAAAGGGAGGCATTACTTTCAGAGCAACCTACATATTTCATAGAACCATAAAGGTTGGAAAAGACCTCTAAGATCATCTAATCCAACCGTCCACCTACTACCAATATTGCCCACTAAACCACGTCCCTGTGTACCACATCCACACATTTCTTGAACACCTCCAGGGATGTTGACTCCACCACCTCCCTGGGCAGCCTGTGTCAGTGTCTGACACTTCTTTTGGAGAAGTTTTTCCTGATATCCAACCTGAACCTCCCCTGGAGCAATTTGATGCCATTCCTTCTTGTCCTGTCGCTAGTTACCTGGGAGAAGAGGCCAACCCCCACCTCACCACAACCCCCCTTCAGGTAATTGTAGAGTGCAATAGAGGCCTCCCCTGAGCCTCCTCTTCTCCAGACTAAACAACCCCAGCTCCCTCAGACGCTCCTCATAACACTTGTGCTCCAGACCCCTCACTAGCTCCTTTCCCTCCTCTGGGCACACTTCAGGGCCTCAGTGTCTTTCTTGTGGTGAGCGGCCCAAAACTGAGCACAGTACTCAATGTGCAGCCTCACCAGACCTGAGTACAGGGGGATGATCACCTTCCTGCTCCCGTTGGCCACGCTATTTCTGATGCAGGCCAGGATGCCATTGGCCTTCTTGGCCGCCTGGGCACACTGCCAGCTCATGTTCAGCCAAGCATCAACCAACACCCCCAGGTCCTTTTCCTCCACACAGTCTTCCAGCCCCAAGCCTGTAGTGCTGCATGGGGTTGTTGTGATCAAACTGCATGACCTGGCACTTGGCCTTGTTGAACTTCATCCCATTGGCCTCAGCCCAGCAATCCAGCCTGTCCAGATCCCTTTGTAGGGCCTTCCTACCCTCAGGCAGATCAACACTTCCAACTTGGTGTCATCTTCATCTGCAAACTTACTGACGGTGCAATCTATCCTCTCATCCATATCATCAATAAAGATATTAAACAGGATGAGCCCCAATACCGACCCCTGGGGAACACCACTTGTGACCAGACACCAGCTAGATTTAACTTCACTCACCATCACTCTCTTGGCCTGGCCCTCCAGCCAGTCTTTCACCCGGCAAAGAATGTATATGTCCAAGTCACAGGCTGCCAGCTTCTCCAGGAGAATACTGTGGAAGACAGTGTCAAAGGCTTTGCAAAAGTCTAGGTAGACCACACCCACAGCTTTTATCTCATCTACCAGGTCAGTCACCTGGTCATAGAAGAATATAGAACGCAGCTACTGTCACAGCTGCCCGCCATGAGCTTGGAATATGAGAAATAAATGAATAAAAATAGTGAAAACGAGAAGTACATGCTTTTAATAAGCCCAATATTAGCTATTGGCCTTTTGCTTGCCGTTTAACACACGGTCCATACTGCAGTACTCTACACTGGCTTTGCTGAGTGAGAAATGCATCTTTTCTACCCTCTTTTTCCCTTTAACAACTCCCCAGTACATAAAATGGCTTTAAAACGTTCTCAAACCTTTAAGGCGAGCACTATAAAGCATGTGAGAAGACAAAGAGCAACAAATGTCCTTGCTTAATAGTTTAGTCCACAGATCTCCCTGCTGTGCACTTTCGGACCAGGCTGCACTGCCAGGTAACTTTCAGTACTGGTTTCAGCCAGTTAAGTAGCTCTGCAATAGAATCTCATCACCTGAGAAAGACAACTGACATCTTCAAAACATCTCTGAGGCCCGGAAGGCTGAGCTCTACCGACAGTCAGTCAGACTGAGCTCTTTAAAAACAAATTAAGTTACCCTCTGTCACCAAACTTAGGTCCTGAGCACAGCTTTTGACAACTAGAGTTGTGAAGCAGAAAAGTCTGCCTTGTGCACATTCTCATTTCTCTATTTAAAATGGATTTGCAAAACTGGTCATTATTGTATCAATATAACAGCAAATAAGGCACAGCAAATCCAGGCCAACATTCAGGTCTGCTTACTTGCCATCTTTTGCTCCCTCCACAGTTCTCATCCAGAGCTCCCTTCCACAGCACCAGAGCGGTGCTATTTGATTTTGATTTACTGCAAGTTAATTATTATAATGAAATCACCAACTTGATTTAAGTCTCTGAGAAAGATACGGTTGGACTAACAAAAAATTGTTCTGCAAAACAAGCAATTATTGTTAGGTTCACTGGATATTGGCCTTAGCAATCCAACTGATTATAGGAAGTTAATGATTTAAAAAGCAATGAAGAAATAAGAGATTAAATCCTTTAAATCTGCATGAAAGGCTCCAAGAGAAATTTTATAGTGATTTTCACTGCATATTTTATTAGGTATGTGATATTTTATTCATGGGTAAAGCAAATATAACAATTAGGAATAATTAGCATTCCAGCACAGAGTGTTATCTAATAGGTTAAAATACACATATAATTCTTCATTTAAATTCTGTGTCTTCACATTTTCCCCCTTCTGGTTCAGAACTTTTCCATTTAGCATAACACTTACAGGAATATTACACAGCTCCTGGAAAAAATGAAACAGAGAACCAGTGGCTCTTGCCTTTGATATCTTATTTTCCTCTGCTCCTTGCATTTTTACTCAGCTTCCTTTTCAATTTCCTCCTGAGCATAGCTTGTCACATGAACCCAGCATAACTTTCAGGAAACTTTTTCCATTTCATCTTTTTTTCCACTCTACTTCCACATCATTTCAGAACTAATGTGTGCAATGGGAACCTACTTTAAATCTAACCCTGCACATGCAAACGGGATCTCCATCAGTACACAGTTGACCAAAAAGGAGTATTTGTCTCCGCATCAAGTATTCCACTGTAGATTGAGCACTATACAAAAATACTCTAGTGACTGTGTTATCCTTTCTCATTAAACAAGAGTCAGTTCTTATGTGTTTTCTTTTTTTTTTTTAATGCAACACTTAGAGCTCATAGAATACACATTCGTTGAGCTGATGTGGTTACCCAGATCAAAGCAGGAACAAGACTCTCTAGTTGAAGTACACTCTGTGGTACAACACAGAATACCAAATGCTTCCTTTGCTGAATTAAGTACAGTATCACTGAAACTAGGATATAAATATTGAACCTCACAAAACACCACACAATTTCAAGTCCGTGCCAAGTTTCATAACTGTCATCCAAACGTCAGTACATTTCATCTGCTAACCTTCAATTCAGTCTGTGTCTTCCATGTTATACGGATCAGTAATAACTCTCCAAGTCACATAAACCATTATTAATTACAGTGGTTGTAGGCACAAGAGAATCTTTCCCTTGCTCCATTATCTCTCAAATAATCATTTGGTACACAATAATAATAATTTGGTACACAATAACTAGAAAACAAAGCTTGATACCTATAATGAGCAATAACAGAGGAAACTGTCCTTCTGAAAGTCATGGGAAGATACCAATGGACATAAAAATAAGACGAGACACCCTTTCCTCACCCATCCTTCCACCAATTAATTCTATCATAGTCTCTATGTTTAAATTACTACCTGTGTGTCGAGTACATACAGTTAAATTCTGCATCAGACAAAATAGCTCTTCCTCTTCTCTGTATGCTGCTTCAAATGAACAAGCCAGACAAGGACTGGGCTTGGGAGGCTTCAATGAAGCCTTCACTACCTGGTGTTGAGGACAGTGTAACTAGTACCACACTTATTTATGTGCATGCATTTAGCACATATTCAGCACCAAGTATCACATTCCAGCAGATCAGTATTGCACCTTCTCCAACAGTCTACTAGCAGTGCAAGGGCATTTTGCTTTGCAAGGCATTTTAGCCCAAGACAATGAGTTTTGGGGAAGAAACTGGACTTTGCACAGAAAGGCAGAGTCCAGAGCTTCATATAACATTTTCTACAGCTCAAGAAGGCCAGTTCCATGCCAAACTCTTCTCTTACCAGGGAAGTGGCACCTAATGGTTATCATTCACAGTACAGGAAGACAAAATAACATCAAAGAAGGGAAGGGATAGCACTTGTATCCAGAAGCCCAACAGGAAGGTAGCTGCTAGACAGCAAATCAGTCTGGGGTGCAAAATGCTCCAGAGAAACTTCATCTTGCACGCCCAGTTTCCAGCTGTTACAATAGGATTGCTGGCCAACTGAGTGTCATGTCAGCACTTCAGTGCTGAGCTGTGATTTCCATGCTCACTTCTTGGCACTCATAGACAACGCAAATGAATGAGGATATCAGCTGTCAGAAGTGGGTGTCAGCACAATGGGAGCCATGACCTGGACTGTAGTGTCTATGGGTTGGAGAGGAGTGGAGCTGCCCAGGCTTCAGCAATGATGGCAAGTATGCCTTTGAAATCAAAGTTTTCTTTCGATTTCACCAGCTTAGACACGAATTTGTTCCTCCTGGAGTTCAAATCTAATCCGAAAAGAAAAAAATGAACATGACACCTGAGTTTGCAGATACAGATAGGTATCCTAGTTTGCCCCACCAGCATACCACCTGAAGGTAGTATTTTCCATTTAACAAGCTATCATGTATTGTAATATATATTTACAGAACATTATTTCAAATTTTAATTATTTTCTGACATTTACTCAAAACATAGACCATTTTATAAATAGTTTTCTCTTCCTATTGTTCACTTGAGTCCAAACAGCAACAGCAATTGGCTATGTCCAGTTAGTTTTAAGAGCATCGAAGGTACAGAACACAAACTATGTTTGAAGGGTAGGTAGATAAACAGAGTTTTGCCATGCTTTCCTATGTGATCTAGTTAATTAGGAAAAATAATTAGAAATTGACAGGCAAATAGAACTACTCTTTCATACAAATCATTTTTAAAATCACTGCTAGCATGCTGAAATAAGATCAAACAATGGAGTAGCAGTGACAAAGAGTAAAAATAGAAACCTCAAAAGCCAAAAGCCTGCAATAAATTTCAGCAAAAAACAGACTGTCATGGCAGATTATAGATAGCTATATATCAAATGGAAGAAAACGATGTAAGTTCAAGTCTATATCTAGGGAGTAACCTAATGGCTTGCAAAAGTCATCTGCTGCCAATACCGCTTGCTTTACAGGGCCAGGGAGTGGAAGAGAACCATACTTAATGCCTTTGTTCATTAAGTTAAATGAACCTTAGTTGGTAGGTTTATGTAGTCACAGTCTTAAAAGATTTTTCTCCAGTGTGTTTTTTCAAAGATGGCACTGTGAGAATAAAGACTCTGTGCATCCGTAAGTAGTCATCTGAAAGCACACAGCAGCGGCAGCCGCAGTGATTGCTATGTCAGGCATTTGTTCAGAAGTCACTTGAAACTGGATGGCTGGTTTTTTTCTCTGTCTTTATGTAAGGACAAAGAACTTGAAATAAAGCTAAGAGTTATTTAAGAACATGAAAGGGAGCCGCCTGCCATAGTCAGCAATCCACGGGATCAGTTTAAAATCTTCTGAAGTGACAAAGCGACTCACCTGGATTACGACAGACTCTGGATCAGGCCCTGATGATCACCAAGAAGCGCTCCAGAAAGCAGTGACACCTAACGGCAAACAGGCCCTTGGAGGACAGCAAGCTGCAGTCCATAGCATGGAAAACTCTCCCTCTTTAGCAGCAGAGTAACTGGCACTAAAACACATTACAGGGACTGAAGTACTTGCGCAAATTTAAGCTCTGGGGAGAGAGTTTACGAAATACTGCACGTAGATAGAAACATGCAGTATGTTACAGAACATAACTACCAACAAAATGTACTGGCTGCTAAGCCACAGCACACTGTACTTGGGGTCTTCGGCTCTAGGTAGGTTTCAACCAAGCAAGGAACCTTGGCACACTCTACAGCAGGGAAAACAGAGACCTGAATGCACACCTGTAGATACTGCAGGCACTACAGGCACGTATAGATTTGGGATTTATTTTTTCAATAAATCCGTTTTGCTTGCTTGTCCTGTGCTTTTTAACAAATACGTGAGAACAGTGTAATGAAACCAGTGACACACACCACGTACCTTCTAACAAGGCTTTACCAATAGCACAGCAAATTAAATTCCTATTACCAATGCACAGAACAAAACAAGCCAAGTGCACTGTAGTACAACAGCTAACAAGACAACATGTGGATGTGAATATCACCAAGCTAGATGACTTCCTTTCCCTTACAAATATTTTTTATGTATTTTTTATGTAATTATTAAACCCCACGTTGGAACTGCCTTGATATTACCATCTACAGTACAGAAGAGCTTAAAAGTATGAACCAGCTCAGGACCCAGCAATGCCCGGAGATTGTCTGACACAAGGAATGCAGCTGTCCTGGCCCCCTAAGCCTACCACTGAGAGGAGGAAGGGAAGAGCAGATCTAATTTTCTCTCTTGGAAAAAAAAAAATGCATATTATGCGTATACACATTAAATATATACAAACATACATAATATAGTATGTTATACAGTAACACGTTTTTGTATATATTTATATATCTGAACTTAACATGGAAAACAAAAAAGCTAAGGGCAGCGCGCAGCTGAATGCACATGGCTGAGGGCGCTGATAAACATGAAGAAACAACTTGCAGTAATCGGGGTATCTGAACTACTGCTGCACAGTGCTGCACTGAATTAATCTTTAAAAATATTTGAGTGCGTTTTTTCAGCAAAAACTTTCGTACGCACAGTATGTAACCACTGGGCGACTTTGCCCACACCTAATACACACGTTTGCATATATGGTACTATATGCACAATACATAAACCATATGCACACACAAATACATTGCTGTGTACATACGTTGTGGGAAAAAATGAGAGTGAGTACAAAGTACGAAATTTAAAGGCATGAGACCATCGACTGCAGAAAATACAAAGCATACACAAATTGTGCAGTTGACAAGGAATGCCACATAATCCCTGCTTAATTAAAAACAGGGTTCTAAACTCCTGTTCAGGGATTGAGGAGTGTGGGACGACTGATGTATGAAGAAAATACCAGGCAGCGTGGCTAATCTCAAAGACTTGGGAGCTTTCGAGCTACATAAATCAGAGCGACTTTTTGAATAGCCTCATAAAACACAAAATCATTGCCATTCCACTCACGGCTTTCAGATTCTTCCTACAGCATACAGATCATTAGGAAACTTCTAAGCAATCAAGTAATGTGGGGCTGATGAAATTACTCAATCAATGCACGGGCTAGGAGAAGCAGCGTACAACAGAATCGCGCAGTTTTGACACGGTAACCCTGCCCCTTTCTTTTTCATATGGAGGTAAGGAAAATTGCAGCGGGTTCGATTCATTTCAACATTTTCACAACAGTGCTCAATGTAGTCTTTCTGAACTGCCAGTTCCCATTTATAACAGCAGGCCAGCACAAACGTACAGACTATAAGCAGCCCTACCCACATTCCAAATACGATACAGGAAATTTTTTTGTTTTAAATGTGCACATTTGCATACACACGGACCTGCTCCAATGATCAAAAGCAGCAGCTACAACCATTCAGAGGACAGCAATGTGAGAAAGTGCATCACAGGTAAGTACCTGCCACCATTCCCCTCCCACTATCGTCACCAATTCATTATCCCTGCCCACTAATTCTAACACTTTCTGTCACTGTCTCAGAAACAGCTGGTAACATAACACACTTCCATACAGCAAACAAACATTCCCTTCCCGTTAACACACCAAGTGATACACAGGCAGGCAAGAGAGTTAGTGCATCAGACTGAATAAGCGTGTGCCGTCAGGAAAAGGATATGCACAGGCAATGTGATATTTCTTGTGATCACATCCCCCTCCCATACACAGGTAAATATTTTCCACCTGCACTTACAAACAACGTAGAATTAGGGAATGATGCTTTTGCTTTGCCCATTGCCTAAGGCATCAAGACTACCTCTGGTAGTATTTCTTTCCCCCTGAACGGAGCATTTTGCTTTCTCCCTTGGCTTTATGAGTTCTTCCGAGGGCAATTTGTTCACAGAGTACTCTGCTATTCCTTTTCATAACTCACACAGATAAATGTAGCTTTTATACTTAAGTTCACTCAGCACGAGCAGAAGAAGACAGAAGGGGGTCAGCATGCCCAGGTCGCACAACACCGGGGTGCCAGGGGCCACGTTTTCACCCCGGAGCTGTGCGAGCTGGAGTGCTTGGCTGTGTGCCCGCTCACTGCTAGAACAGTTCTAAATTCAGGTCATTTCTTTGCAATGTATTCATTTTAACAGATTTAAAGCTCAGTGCAACCATTATCAATTTGCCATTTTCATGGCAACATAAACCAGTCTGTAAAAGGAGCTAATCCCCCTGTCAGCTGTACTAATTGTCTCTCAAGACAAATTAATTGTGTGAGAAGCAACTACTTCGGTATTTTTTTCTTTTGGGAGGATTTACTGCGTTGATGCATCTAACCACTAATGGCATTATAAAAACACATAAGCAGCACAATGTGTTGTGCTCTCCACATACAATGAGCGAAACAAATCAAAACGTGGAAAGAGAAAACCTATCGGCTCCCCCGGGGCTGCTGCAGAGCCGCGCAGCCCCCCCACCCCCGGCGCTCCTCTGGCCAGGGCGGGCGGGAGGCAGAGAGCTGCAAAGAAACTCCTTGCCTGTTCCTCCGCCAAGACTTCTCAAACCCTAAGATTTGATCACTTTGTTGCAAGCTCCTGAGTAAGAAACTGTGAGACATAGCCGTCTCCTAGTGTCGCTCTGACAGTTTACAGCTGGGAGAAGAACACTGCTAAAAGAAGTCATTCTCCCTTTAAAAGGAGGGCACCGAGCGCTGCCTCCCCTGTGCCATATTCGCTGCTCCGCCGCACGCAGCTCCACGACCGACCCTTATAAAGTTGCGGCACCTGAGGGAAGCGGCCGCCCAAGGGCTCGGTTTTGGGGAGGGGGGGAACAGACGAAGGGTTGGCGCAGAAACCGGAGTCCTGCGGGCAGCGCCGCGCTTTCCGAACGCTGTTCCCAGCGCCCCTTCCACAGAACCCCACCGGCAGACATGTTTGGAAAGCCACCCCCAACAGCGGGCGGCCGCCGCCCAGGGGACCCCCGAGGCCCCGGCGTTCCCCAGACNACCCCAGCCGGGAGTGCGGGCGGCGCCGAGCACCGCGATCCCCCGCCGGCAGCCCCACACCGCGGGAGCCGCGCATCCTTCCCACGGCGGCCGCGGGAGGCGCCCGGGNGCGGGGCGGCCGGAGCCCCCCTTCCGCCCGGGCCGTCCGGGGAGGGGGAGCGCTCACGTTGCCCAACCACCTGTTCCACCGAGGGAGCGGAGGGCGGGGGGGGCTCGCTCGGAGAGGAAGGCTCGGGGCGCGCCCCCGGCCCGGAGCAGGAGCAGGAGGGCGGCGGGCGGGGGCCGAGGGGCGAGCGAAGAAGCGTCCCTGAGCCGCGGCCCCCGAGCGGCTGCCGCACGGAGCCTCGAGGTCTGCAGCACGCACGTACCCCGCCGCCAGGATCCCTTCCCGCACAGCGGCGGGGGGAGAGGGAACGGCCGAGATCCTTGCGGGAAGCAATTGCGAGAGAGGAGCAAAGAAAACGCAGCCGGGGATAAGGGGTAGCAGGGGCCGCGGGGAGGGAGCGGCCGAGAGAGGGGAGGCTGCGAAGGAGAGCTGCAAAAGTGTCCGGCGGCGCAGGCGGTCGCAGAGGCCCCTTACCGATATGAATGATGGAATCCGCGATCGCCGCTTTCCAGGTTCGAGTCCAACAGACGGACACAACCAGGATGAGGGAGAAAACTTCCATCTCCGGCGGAGGTCCAGGCTGCGGAAGGACGGCTCTATCGGCGAAACGATGGCTCCGCGGAGGATGGCGCGGCGCAGGAAGCCCAAGAGTTGGAGGTGCCGGAGGAGCGCGTAAATCCCGGCGGCCGGCGCGCGGCTGCGGCCGGGCGAGGGGGCGAGCGGGGGCTCCGAGCGCCTCTCCCCTCGGCGGGAGCCCGCGTCACTTCGGGGGACTCCCGGGCAGCAGCGGCGGAGTTGCCGGGAGAGCCGGCAGCAAATCCATCGAGCCCAGGCGCCGCCGCGGGCAGCAGCCGCCTCCGCCGCTCACAGCATCCCCATCCTTCCGCCGGGTCCTGGGAGCCGCTCGGTCCCGGCTGCCGCACGGCAACTTCCAGCCCACACCGCGCACACGCGCAGGCACGCACCGCGCACGCACCACGCGCACACACACACACACGCAGACGAACCCTCTCGGCCGGAGAAGCCCCGGAGCCCGCAGCAAAGAGCTCTCCGTCAGGGAGGGAGGAGGAGCGGGGGAGCGGGCGAGCGGGCGATCGCGGTGCCGGCAGCCAGATTCCTGCAGGAAAAGCCCCCCCGGGGGCCAAAAAACAAAGTGAACTTCAAGGTAATGCAGATAGTAATGCAGAGATCTCCCCCCACCCTGGGCTTAAAAATCGCTTCGCGCAACTGGAGGAAAACGAGGAGAAAAAAAAAAAAAAGCAAAAACCAGAGAAATTGGTAAAGGAAGCCCAGCGTGCGGTCTCTGTGGTGCGAGGTAGCGGTTGGCAGCAGGGCAGGAGCGAGAGGAGGAGTGCCCGGAGCGAGGCAGAAGAAAGCAGCTGATGGTCTGCAGGTTGCTTTTGGAGCTCGCTTTGCTGGTGGGATGCAGAGAGAGCTGGCAGCTCCGGCACCAGCCAGCACGTTGCCTAGAAATCACCTAGGAGAAGGAGAGAGAGCGAGAGATAAGTGCTATCAGCCAGAGAGGGAGAAACAGAGAGAGCGAGCGAGTGCGCTTCTCTCTAATAACCACCTCCTCCCCCTATCTGCAAGACAAGGGAGAAACAAAATAGAGCTCTCATCTCCCCTGAAATCTTCAGCTGGGACTGAGGACGAGACATAGGCAAGAGTGCACGCAGCCTAAAAATACATTGGGGGGAGGGAAGGGAGAAGAAAAAAAAAAAAAAGATCTTTTTGAAGTGTTATGTTCAGCTTGAAAAAAAAGAAAGAAGAGAGAGAAGAAGAAAGAAGCCCACCCCATTTATTTAACCTTGTAACTCCACCGCAGGTATCAAGTTCAAAGCTAGATGGGCACTTTTGCTTCTCGATCTTTGACAACTGAGTCAGGGACACTGCTTGAAGGGGAAAAGGAAAAAAAAATAGGGACACCTGGTCTCCAGGGGAAAATAAAGACCTAAAAATCTATTAATATGATTTTAATTATCTGTGTTCTTGGTGGAATTGTCACAATTCTTTAAAGCAACGAATTTCCATTTTTTTCCTCCTCCTGTCTTTAGGTAGTGGGGAAATTTCTATGGGAAGGCATTCACGGTGCACTTTTTATGTTCAGGGTTCTCTGAATTCATTAACTGATTAATCCTCAAATTTCTGCTGTAGTTAAATACATTATCCCCATCACACAGATAGAGAATAGACAGGTTATGTTCTTATCAACTAGTCCAAATTCCCACTTTATGTCTTGTTACACTTTCTTCTGACCTTGTTACATCTAGTTGTACTAGAGACCAGATGCAGAAGTCAAAGAATTGCTCCAGCACACAAATAATTGCTCTAAACTCATGTAAGACCTGATGGTCCTTCTGGAATTGTAAATAGAGATAGATCATCTCTCTATGAACAATCCTTTCTGAAGACATCTCCTCAGACATAGGACTTAGATTGAGTTAATCATATCTGACTTGCATAGAGCGTCAGACTGAACTGTGACTTCTTTCGGTCATACAACTACTTAGCAAGCACAGCTCTATACCCACAAAATTTAAGGATGTAGCTCGAGAGGAAGGAGTAAGACAGACTAGATCAGTGTAAGCAGCAAGACAAATCTGTAAAGAAACTGCCAGTAGTAATTTCTCCTTTGCCAATGTCCACACTGGCAGGCAAATACTTCCCTAAAAATGGTGATACACAAAAAGGTTCAAGCCAGAGCCAAAGCACAAGGCTTTTCACTGGCTAAAATGGGCTTTGTCTCTTCTAAGAGCAGTAAGAAATCATATCCAAAATTACCTTCAAGAGATAAAAGAAAGGGGTACAAAAGAGAACAAAAGATAGTGAGCAAAAGTCTTGCCAGCGGTGTCCCTCGCATGTTGCATTGGTCCGTGTCGTCTATGCAAGTCACCGATCTGTTATCAATAACAGTGAACTGAATAAGGTGCTTTTTTCTATAAATGACAGTTTATGCACAGTATCAGTGAGTGTAATGGGCATTAATTTTGCAAGTAATGAATTCTAGTTCATCTGAAAAACTTTTGGGGCTGTTTGAGTCATTATTACTTCTCCACAAAAGAACAGAGTTCATGAGAAATGCTAATTTGCTTCTTTGGGGGGCATGTCAGAGCAGTGCTCTTTAATAATGTACAATGCACGGTAGACAGAGTAGGAAATGTAATGAAAACCTTTTGAAAATTATAACTTTTTAATCTTTGGTTTAGATAATGCTAAGAATTTTGAGACCTTATCTAGAAACCAGCTATCCTTAAAGACTATTTAAAGCATCCAGCAAATGTACCCTGAATTGGCCACACTGAATGGAAATATTCACTTAAGTCTGTGGACATACTTAACAGGACAGAAGGCACAGCCAAGAGTTTGTAGCTCACAAGTACCCTCTATCTAATAGAAATGCTTTTTGAGTGTAGTTCTGAATAATAATTCCAGTGATAAAGAGCACTGCCTGAAAACTTGAAAGGAATGAGACTGAAGTAAAATTAAAACATAAATTTAAGAAAATTCACTTTAAATAATGAACACATTATTGACATAATATGCATCCCCCACAGAGATAAAGTCATTTGTGCTTCCTACCTTTCATTCTCTTCAATTCTTATTCATTGAAACCAAAAACTGGTGTCATCTCTACAAAGAAACTGAAAAATCTTGTGCTACATAATTTGTTCAAGGTATTAAAAAAGCATGTCAAAAAGGGATAATGGTCTCTTCTAATCAATACATGCTAAGCATTTACAGAAAGTTGAAATTAGGGAAAAAAAATCCAGAACAGAATTTACTGATCCTGTGGAATTATTCTAAAAAGGAGTCTATTAATCAGACCTGAGCCAGTGCAAATAAGTTGTGAGCACATTTTTTGGGACTTCAGGCATGCTGCCCTAGGGACTTCAGGCACTTAAATTCCAGTTTTTAGCCATGCTGCTCTTCCTTCGCCACAATTTCCTTCCCAATGTCCTCCGTTTTGTCAGCATCACTTCAGCTCCACCATTAGCATCCATGGAGAAGCACCACTGCAGACCAAACGATGTTTTTAATGACAGGGATTAGTGTTCTTTTAGGAGTCCAACTACAATGAGGTTAATGGTTGATGTTTCCTCTAGTCATCTGTTGCAGTGCTGCACATTAGTGCAAACCCTAGAGAAGCAGCAATGGAAAGATTTTCTTGTGAAGCAAATGCAGCAGGAAAACAAATGTGTCTGTCTGATGTTTGTTTGCTCTTGCCCACACATAACACTCTGCTCTTAAACCTGCTTGGGACCTGAGTTTGTATCTGAGGAGGAAAGATAGATAAATACAGAAGTCTCACGTGTCTTTCAGTTATCTAAAGCTTTATCTGGAAAATACTGTTCCCTTTTTCCTGGCTGATTGGCCATTCAAACAGATCTGAGGTCAGCTTAACCAACCTTCATGTGTTATTTTTGGGATGCTATTTGTTTAATTCTAAGTCCTAGAAGTTATTTCAGATTTTTAAGAGAATAACATAGTGATAAAACAGTTCCACTTACAGTCTTCTGTATTGGGAGATACTTGGAGCAGTTAAGCCTTACAATGGCAGTTCCAAACTGCACGACAAGTGTTTAACATTTCCTTACTCAGGCATTAAACATGCCTTTTACGCGTTGGAATTCAGTATTTAATATTCAAATATCGTGCTTAAACTGGCAAAAAATAGGTTAGATCAAATTGCACTTTTAGTCCACTCATCCATTTGCCCTAACATACTCTTCATAAAAAAGCACAAAATTTTTTAGTAGGAAAAATACCAGCGTGCACCCATCCCATTGTGTTGTGTTGTTGAGAAACAAGGGTCAGGAGGGAGTTTCTCCTACCTCACTAAGCCATCACCTCCTGTAACCTTCTGTGGCAGTGAATTCCAGCAGTGCCAACTAGCCATGGAAAATAACATTTCTTTTACTTGGTTCTAACTTACTCTCCTCTTGTTCATAAGATAGTTCAATATTATTGCACTAAGGGATACGATTAGAAGGAACGGATCATCTGTTACAGGAGAGAACCATCAAATACGTAAAAGTCACACCCAAATTGTTACTGATGCCATCTGAACATGGGAAAAATGCCAGGAAGGGCCACCAACTACTGCTGAGATTGGCTTCTATTTCTGGACTCTTAATGTCATTTGTTTTCATTTTTACTGCAGCTTCTTCTTACTCTTTGAGTCTTTGTGGGTCATTTTTTAAGTGAGTGCTCCTGACAGGGAAATTAACAGTAATTTTGCAAATCTTCATATTTCTTTGATGGTTACATAGAAGAATAGACTTCTTTCTCTCTTCAGACAATGTTTGGATGTTCCCATTTGTCACCAAATAATGACATTATATTTTAAGTGCAGGAACCTGTAGTATCCTCAGTACTTCATCTCCCAAAAGATAATGTGCAGATTCTTCCATCACACTGGCAGAGGCAACTCCTTACAGAGAGGCATTTCGGTGAATACTGATACAGGTACAGAATCTCTCTGTAAGGATGCCCTTCCTAGATCGTATCATAATTTACATGAGATGAGGCCAAAAATGTTATCATTAATATTAATTTAATTCTTGTTACTTCTGGTTATTGTCACGTAGGTTTTTAAAAGATCTGTCTAAAAGACTCAGTCTACTCAAGGCTGGCCAGATAAATATTTAATGATGTATGACAACCACCCACAGGCTCCCACTCCCTAACATATGTAGGACAACACCTTCAATTTTATAATGCTATTTAAATAATACTGAGTTTCTCCCATTTTAAAAACACAAATTTACAAATATGCCTCACCTTATCTTGCTATAACCTTTAAGAAAAACACATTCTCAAAGTGCTGATACACAGCAATTGACTTACAAACCTGCCTACTGACACTATGCCACAAGCAGATTCTCCTCTGCCACTAAGCTAGTGTCCAGGCTCTAAGGTAAAGCTGCTAGCTCTGAGAGGTTACTGTAGTTGATGTGTCTACTCAGTCTTTGCTTAACCTGGCATAGCTTCAAACAAGTAGTCATCTGGGAGGGTGTTAAGAGAACATCTGTCCATTAGGAAATAGACTTGGCTTCAGTGACCGCCAAATAACCTTTATGTGAAATCTTTAGTCTACTGCCAACTTTAAGGTTCTCTGTATTATAGAAGAGGTCCAGGTTAATAGGAACATTTGAATTTTAAGTAGTGGCCCAGGCATTGATTCCATCTGTCCTGTCATACTTTGTGTGAAACATGCACTCTTGGGCCTACATCAGCACTGCTGAATAATGGGGTTAATTTTCCTTTACTTAGCACAAAGTATTATGTACCTTTTCCTTCATTCTGTTTCTCCATAGTTTTAATGTGTGAACATGTATGTATCTGCATATATATATATGTATGTGTGTGCACATGGAGATAGACACAAAGTAATTCAATTTGATTTTACACAAACAAACAAAACATTAAATATTTACTGCATTTCAACAGTGCATATGGTGGTCTTAAACATCTTATCACAAAGGAACAAATGGCAAATCTGAATCAAGAGTTATTCTGCTGGGCAAAATAAATCCAAACATTTTGTGCAATATACAGCAAGGATTTCAAATCCTTTTGTTTTGTTTTTTAACTACATTGTTATTGAGTTTAGTTGAGAGCTTATGTCTTATCCTTTAGCCTCACTACGCAAAACTAAGGAAGTGGTTATGAAGTTAAGTCAACCCTTAGAGCAACCAGTGTTATCAGAGTGAATTAGCAGGGACTGCTGCTGAGGTAAATTTATTTTGCCTCCCTTTAAACTCATGTTACAGATCTCTGTTGCTTGAGCCATCCTTTTACGCTCCTCGCTTAATAATTGTTATGCTACTAGAGGGAGATGTCAGTGCCTAATATTGGTAAGGCTTCTTGGGCATGATCTGAACAGAAAAATGAAAACCAAAACTGAGAAAACAAAACAGAAGTAAAAATGAGTTGTTTGTTTCATTGGCACTGGAGAGGATACCACACTCTGAGATACCTATATATATATAAAACATTACCAGTCTTATCTAGGTTAGAATATCAGAGCATAATGTATCCCTTCTCTTTCTGCATCTACCAGTGAGTAGTAAGTATCAAGCCAAGATCTTCTAATGCCAAATACTTCTGTGTCTCTGCAAACATCCAGCTAGTCACTCTTTGTCTCTGAGAATATCCCTTAAACTCCCTCTTTTCCATTTTGCAGTTTTCTCCTCCTCTAGGACTTTCCTGGTTCCTCCTAAAAATGTCATACCATACCTCAACACTGTATATATACTTTCACTCTTTTTTCTAGTGCTTCATGTCTTTCCAGTATTCCTCCTCCTGTTCACCACATTTCAGAGTTATGGCTCTTGCTGCTCTCTTCCACTTTCCATTCCTTTCCCTTACCCAGGGAGAAGGAGACACAAGACACTTTCCACCAAAGGCAATTATACCAGCTGAAGAAACAAGGCACAATCAGCAGAGAAAACCGATAGGGGACGGAAGAGCAGCAGACGTGTTGACACCTGCAGCCACAGCTCCACTTGCTACCTATGAATGTCTTCTATTTACAGCAGCATAGGTGAGGATTCATTTCAGCAAGACCTCGGTGAAGGGCTTTGGTAGGGTATGAATGTCAGATGCAGAGGCAACACTCAGCATCTGGTGAAGGACATGCATGCTGTCTATCTGATGTCCATCCATGTCCCTTCCAGCTTCTTCTTCTCCTGGTACCTATTAATAACTTGGCACTTTCTAGCCACCAGTCCTTGCTATTATAAAATCAGAATGAGGGCTGATTATGTTCAGTGCAGTAGCCACCATACTAAATACAGCAGTCACCAGGGAAGGCATGCACAGTCAGGAAGGATGGAAAACTAGCTTTGAGAATATGATGTGTTATTGTGGAGCAGAACCTGTAGAACAGCTCTGAAAGAAAGACAGCAAAGTGGTGGCAGGCCATGCTGAAGTTACAGTTCAGATCTGAGCAGCTCTTCATATAGCCTTTTAGTGTTAAGCAGGTGAAAGACTCAAACTATTTTGGATGGTACATAGAGTGTAAGAGCCAACCAAGAGCAAACCATTTTATTGATCTCATTCTACTTCACTGCTGTCGAGGAGAGTTTCAACTGTGACAGTATGAAAGAAAGGCCAGTCAGAAGTCATCACTGAACCAGAAATGCCACATGCTGTCTGTTTGCTTCATATCATGCAAGAGCCAGAACCAGATCGGTCTGTACTACTGCAGGTGGTGGAAGAGAGAGTCAGAAAAGCTTAATATTGGAAAATAAAATTATTGTTGCTCTGTGAGCCCATGGTTCAAATAGGGTAACACCCCACACATTTAATTCTTTCGCCTGCTTGGAGGAGATAGCAGAAAGTTAGATAAATTTGATGTTTTAACAAAAATATGACTGAATTATTTGTGAAAGACAAATAGTGCAGGTATTTCTAGTTACTTAACACTGTAGTTAAAATGGCACCTGCAAAGCTGTACATATTTTTCTATAACATCTTTATTTAGTAGTAATCATTACTGTCATATTGGGATTTCTAACAAGACTAAGATTTCATTGTGGCAGAGCACAAAATGCATAGGCAAAGAAGTTCTCACCACAAATACAGTGCACTCTGCTTACACACAAAAAATGAAAGGGAAAGAAGAAAATCCCAAGGTCGTATGTCACAAAATTGAATTTCCCAATTTCCATCAGAGGAAACTCCCCACCAAATCTATCCACTATCTTTCATGGTACATTTGAACACCATCTGGTCTTTTATGAACAGAGCCAGTAACGTGACAAAAATCACTCATACCTGTCAAATTGTATATGTTTTTAGTATCAGGATCCCAGAAACGTTTGATAAGTTGTTGTAACGCACAAGACGTGAGCTATAGTGCATACTATTTCCACAAGCGTTTTCAAAAATATTCTCAGAACAAAACAAGTCTCATGTCTTGCCTAAGATTTGCTGTCCAATACAATTATTGGTGCAAGATTTTTCAAAAAAAAAAAAAAGTTATCTGAACCCAATTAAGAGCCAGGTAGAGAAAGATGACTTCTAAGTGTGAGAACTACATAAATCACTACTTTTTATCTGAAAAGTCAAGTAATTCTTTATTCTAGAAAGCACTAATTAGTTATAACCTGATTGGATGTTCATATGTCTAATAGTCTCTGAAATAATTTCTATGTCCATCTATGAGAAAAATATATTTCCAAAATTAATAGCCTATAACAATTCTTTCTGATGCATGTTTCCACACTGTTTCTTTCAGTAAAAAATTCTCACCTTTCCATCATTTCTTTCTCCCCAGAAGAAATACTAAATCAAGGTAGCTGAAATAACCTATTTGAAAGTTCTTGCTTTGATGCATTAAACATAATTTCCTTCTCAGTGTTTTCATCATAACAAACAGCATCATTATAGTTGGCATTTACCTTATTCCACAGTATTTCTGTCATAAATTAAGAAAGAGCCATTAGATCTGATGACAGGGCAAGGAAGAAAGTACCTAACTAACATGATAAATTATTTGTGGTGATTTTTAAGATAATTCAATTTTGTCTATACCTAAAATTGAAATAAACAACCCATTTTTCTCAATTGGATCTGGTTTCTGTAAGTACTTTTCACATAATATTTACCCTACATAATCATCCCAAAATGACTGGAAAGGCCACACAACTCTGAAATGCAACTATTTCATTGAAAGCCAGTCAGAAAGACTTCATATCAGAGCCTCCTGAAAACATTAAGTTCTAATAAAACCTAACAAAAGTTGGAAAAAAGGAAGTGCAAATGAAGTCAAATTATCTTCCTATTGTGCCCTACTTTTCTGTGATGCCAACTTCACTTTTTTTAGAATTACTAACAAATGAATTTGGAAGAGCCTGTATTTTCTCTTTCAACTCAGTTAACATTTGCCTCACATTATCAAAGTTATGCTAATAAATTGAAACAATTGCTATTAGTACAGCTCTAAAATGTGTTTTGGATGACTTCAGATATTGTATGTTCCTGCATCATCTGCATCATGCTCAGAAAAGTTCTACACTATTTATTTGTATCACAAGCTTCCCAACCATTACTTTTCTCCATGTTCTTTAATTTCTTTGCATTTTTCCTCTTAAACGATTATGTTTCTGATCTTTGTCTTTTTCATCAGCTTAAGTCACAAAAAACAAGTGAATGGTTCAGAATACACGTAGATGACCAATGAAGAACGTGATACTTTTCAGCACCTACCTGTTGGGCAAAGTGCTGAGAATTTCACCACCAGGGGCAATGACAAAGTGCCTCATTCTGTTGTCCTTTGCCTTTCAAGTTTGTGGTCTATTCTGAAAAGTAAAGTGGTTCCAATAACAAAGTCATTTTTAATGTTACTTGCACTGGATACTTTTTATATCCCAACAATTAAGAGCATAACCACACACCCTCAATATTACTCCATAAAGCCTCATTTTAATCTTCAGGAAAAGGAGATATTATTGGTAACACTGTCAAAATATAGTGAATGGCTCACTATATTTTAGTGCTTCTATTGATCACTTGGATATGGGAAAAAAATGGGGAGGTATCCAACAAACAGAATTATTTCATATGTTACAGTGTAACAACAGAAATTGAATGCTTAGCAAGATATAAGAGAAAAAGCTGAGCACTTTATGCACCTCAAAAAACCTATCCTCTAAGTTCTTTATTTGACAATTCTTCAGGTAAAGTAACACAACAAATACACGTAAATTGTTCTCGTAGATAATCACCTCCATGTTTTAAGACCTTCCTTACATGCACAAATCAGAATGGACTTCTGAGATGAGCCACTAGTTTGAAAAGCTGTAAGTCATTTGGCCTGAGTATTTGTGGCCCCAATTGCATACATATGTTGGGTACCAACAAGTTGTTCAAGTTCAGTAAGTTCTGTTTCTTTGAAGGTCTGTTGTAAATACTGTACTATTATTTCCCACTTTTCCTCTCTTACACACATGACAATGCATTTAAGTAACCACATAGAGTTTGGGTCCTTTAATATATGTACATTACTCCTTAAGTAATTGCAGAGAGGTGTAGTGGAATTGCTTTAAGAGCAAAGTATGGCTGATAGTGGTACGAACATCAGGCCAAGTTAATCGATGAGCTGCAGCTCCAGATTTTAAACTACCACGCTTGCAAAGTAAATTTGATACTAACACAAGAAAGACCCAGTGAGAGGGAAACAATAATCACATTAAATCATATTTAAAACATTTTTGAGAGGTGAATCTTGGCACAAACTGGAAAGCAGAAAGTCACTTCAGGGGTTTGAAACTCTGGACATATCCAGAAATTTGTATTAGCATCAAAACTTGATTACCTGACTCCCTTTCAAAGCAGTTAAAGTCTCAACAGGATCAAGGCTGAATCTGCTCAACTTTCTGTTTCAGGGAGTTCCAGTGTGATCAAAGGCTTTTCCCGTATATAGAAACCTGAACACACAAATACAGCTTTGAAGGAGTAGAGTTTAATGGCATGACTCCTCTATCAGTTTTCTAGCATAAAGATCTAAGCATAGTTTTCTCCGCATTTTTTACTTATTTTATTTTACTGTTGTTCCTACCAAAATGTTGCATAAAAAAAACAATAATCCATAGGATCTGCCTTGCCTCCTGTTTGGCTGTCAAAGTTCAATAGAAAAACTATATGTACTTCAGTAAATGGCAGAGCATAAGCGACTTTAAAGTAATACGTCGTCAGAGATTCTCCTACCTCCAGCTTTGGGTGAAACTTCCAGGTACAATATGCAGCAGAAAGAAGTCTGGTTTCAAAATAATTTCACGTAGAAAGCAAACACTGTGCTCATTCATGAAGAAAGCAAAATTGCATAAGGTTGTCAAACTTGAGCTTGAACTGAAATAAGGAATTTGAAAGGGTTACACAGGGGGAGGATCACGAAGTCTAGCAGGCAAAACTGAATTCAGAAGTCAAATAATGAACTAAGGATTTTAGTGTAACTAGCTTTATCTTCTATCAGGCTAGGTGTGAAATTAGAATTATTTCAGTTTAAGAAATTAAATGTATAGTAGAATGAAGTGAGAACTGAATTTGTAGGTCTACTCAGATAAACAGAAGTAAGAAAATGACCCTCTATTTGCTAGGAAAAAATAAAAGGGGGGAGGAGAGAGAAAGAAACTGTGGCCTCTGGGGATTTATCATAAAAGAGAGCAAAACTACTTTCATATATGGTAGCATGATACTTTTCCAACATTTTTTGCTAGGGGAAAAAATAAAAAAATAAAAACCCACCACCAACAGAAAAACAAACAAACCAACCAATCAACAACACATAACCCCTTGATGTCATCCAGAGCCACATATAGAACAACACAGGGCTGTGTAAGGCTGAAGCAGAAAGAGACCCAATGGAAAATAGTACTAAACCAACTGATGGATTTGAATTTTAAATCCTAATCTCAGTTTCCTGGGGTATTAGAAGGTACACTGGAACTCATCCAAGAGCAGCATACATTTGAATAGATGGTTGGAGTTTTGCCATCAATTTAATTTAAAAAAAAAAAAAAAAAAGGAAAACCTGCAAGTTGAAGCCAAAACTTTTCATGATACATTACTATCCAAAAAACAACCCCTTCCAAAAAAAGCAACCAAAAAAATCAAAAACCAAAATACGAATGAAAAGAAAAAAAATTAGGAGAGGGGGGCGTGCAGGGAGGAAGGAGAAGCAGCAGTATCATCACAGATTAAGCTCCAAGGCAGAGGAGTAGCTGGACCTCTATATATCAAGTCGTGTAATTATTAGGCTGTAAATAAGGTATGGCTGAATGGTGCTCAGAGCTTAAAGGTTATGGTTCCCTGGCCAGGAAAGAAACATTTACCGCCCTAGATAAGCAAGTCAGTGGCAGGACAGAGGCTTTGTACACACCTAGGTCTCACTGGACTAGAGTCCAACATGGACAGGGTGAAAATGCAGTTCAGGATGCACAGAAATACTCATAGATTTAGCAATTTATTCACTGCACCTGAGCTTCTCCTGACAGAGCTGTCCCACTTTCTATAAATAATTCTCTGACTAAAGGAGATTGATTCTGTACTTAGGTTGTTCTTGCATATGATTTAATTTGGACCTTCTACATTTGCAGTGACTGGCCCTGAGAAGTAGTGGTTATTCTGAGATGCTTTTCCCCCCCACCCTTTTCCTTCTTTTGTTGTTATGGTTGTTGAAGATGCATTTCGTAAGATTTAAAATTAATTACAGGAAGGACACTGATTTAAAAACGTAAAATCCATGTGTATTACAAATGTGTTTTGTTGTTACATTGAAGTTGCCATAACAGAGTGAGTTGCCGTAACATTGAAACTGTTTTTTGTTTTCATCTTGGGTTTTCAAAGTGTTGAAAGTAAGTCAGAAGACAAAGGTGTATTCAGCAGGTCTTCATAAGAGTTTGAACTAAAAGTCAGTACAAGTAAAAGAGCACATCCCTAACCTGACATCCCCAGCAGGTCATAATCATTCAAAGGAAAGCCAGTATCTACCAAATAGACTTCTTCCTGAACTGCAGCCTAATATTGAAGTCACAACACTTTGTTTCATCTCCTCTTAGTACATCTAGAAGAGGAACAAGAAGGCTTTGTTAGAGTGAAATTGTCAACGAGACAGAGAAACAGGGTCAGTGTTTAACAAGTAACACTCTCCATCACTCTTCCCTATTTGTACAATCTCAACCCCTTGGTAGAAGTCAGCTCAAAAAAGTCTAGAGAGAGAAAGATAAAAGTGGTGTCAAGGCCAGAGCTACTGCTGTGTTATGAAAAGAAGTTTAAAATGATGAATAAAAGATGAATGATATGATAATGATACACAACAGCCATAAGGAAACTTGTTTAATTTTTAACCAAAATAATTTTTTACATGTGCATCCTCATGCAACTTAACCTTTCCACATACATTTCCAAAACACGCATCTAGCCTCTTCAAGGTGGAAAAAACATCTCATCTGGTTAAAGACACTGACAATACACCTTAACCTATCACACAGGAGCTCTTTACCTCTCCATTTTTCAGAGAAGTATTCTGCTCAGTGATTTCTGATGGGCAGTTCTACTCCACATTGTCTCTGAGTCCCTGACATATACTGTATGTGACAATTACTTATGTCAAATAAGTTTCTGTGCTATTTTTAACAGTGCCTGCTCAGCACAGTAAGCTTTCTTTTTATCATAACAGTACATAGCAGACAATGCAGTGATGTAAAAGACAAAGTAACTTATTTAACCAGAGTTTGTCTGTGTGATCAGGAAACTTCAAATAAATTCATATGCCTTCAGGTAATTTACTTTCAAAGTATGTCGTGTTTCATCATTCAATTCTGAAACAGAGTTAAAAAGGAGGCAAAGAAGTGCCCACACTTCTAGGCAAATATCTGCATATATTTACCTCCAAATCAGTATTTAGGCATATTTGGAATTGAAATTTACGCGTATAATACCTTTGAGGCTAGAGCTGAAGTTTCTTTAAAAAGAAAACCTATCCCTAATGTACAGAGGTGTTCAAGTTTAGACAACAGGCACTCAAACATAGAGAACTTCTGAGGTTAGTTAATGTTACCTGAAGTTGTTTTACGCAGTGTATAATATAAACAGAATTTGTTACCGGCTTTTGAATTACCTGTGGTGCTTCTGCTCATGTTTAAGTAGCTCTCCGTTCTTGCCTGAAGTTACATTAATTGTAATTTTCTTTTTATGCTTGATGCCTTGAATTTTTAAATGACAAAATATATCGTTTGGATAGAAAACTAGAAAAAGTCTATTTCCTTTATAGGGGAAGGCCTGCAAGTATATATTGAAAGACCCAATTTCTGAGACTCCACCAAAACCTCCTAAACAAAAAAATCTAAAAGAAAATACGTTTATATCATTTTGAACTAACAAAGCTACCAAAAAAGGCAGATGAATAATGCTACAGCCTGTGATACCAGCAGTAAAGTCCTCTCTTATAATTTTGTTAACTTAATTACTTTCAATGAGGCATGTAAATATTAGGGAGATTTGCCCATCTTACATACTGCAAAAGAAAAATTAAAGAGAATTCTCCAATAAAGTTGGGAGCATTCGTATTTCAAGTCAATAAATGTTTTTAATTTTAATTAAATATATATATATTTCAACAAGCAAATGTATTTTCTTCAAAATTAAGTTTACTCTAACTGTATGAAACACATCTTATTGTGATCTCCCAAGCAAGCAAAGATCCAAATTTTTACTTAAAACAATACTTTTTATTTGAGCTGCATATTTTAACTGTCCCTCTTCAAAGCATCAAATAGTTATTTTCATTAGCTATCAGGAGAATGATGGCAGTAAAATAGACTTGATCTCTGTATCCTGGAAAGGATACGGAGCTATATACCATAATATTTTAATTGTGAAGTATCTCATTTCTCTAAAAGAAATGTTTCGTGTCAGCTGTTCCTCCATTTCACGTAAGTTAATGATCATGGCTACAGTAAATAAACAATATCATTCAGACAGCAAACAGACAAAGTCTGACTTGAACTCCTGGTCTCTTTTTCCTCAGCCCAGGAATTTTCCTTAGTGTATTCCCCTCACTACTAGAAAGACATTGAGACCCTGTAACATGTCTAGAGAAGGGCAACAAAGCTGCTGAGGGGTCTGGTGCACAAGTCTTACAAGGAAAGCGGGATTGTTTAGTCTGGAGGAGGTTCAGAGGAGACCTTATTGCTCTCTACAACTACCTACCTGAAAGGAGGTTGTGGTGAGGTGGGGGTCAGTCTCTTCTCCCAGGTAACTCGCAATAGGATGAGAGGGAAAGGCCTTAAGTTGTGCCAGGGAAGGTTCAGGTTGGATATTAGGAAAAACTTATCCAAAAGAGCGTTCCGGTACTGGAATGGGCTGCACAGGGAATTGATGGAGTCACTGTCCCTGGAGGTGTTCAAGAAACGTCCAGATGTAGTATTCAGGGACATGGTTTAGTGGGCAATATTGGTAGTAGGTAGACAGTTGGACTAGATGATCTTGAAGGTCTTTTCCAACCTTAATGATTCTATTCTTTAGATTTGTCTCGTATCTGATAAAGCTACTTTGGTCAGAAAGAATAATTGCAATTAGGTGAGACAATTATAAGTATCCATATTTTATGGATAATGTAACACTACTGTAACACTTTACTGACATTAACAACTTATCTAGAGATGTCAGACTGCATATCTGTTGTTCACTTTCAGACATTCTGAATTCTTTCAGCTGAAGTGTTCTTTTGTTCATAATTGGTATGCCAATTTGTGGTGTGCATTGAGCACTTAAGTTTTCTTTAATAAGTAGGTCATGTATATTTACTTCCCATTCTTTCAAATACATACTTGAAAACTCACTCCTTCACACCTGGCATTCAGTTAAGCGTGTATCTAAACTTTGTACTTTCTCCAAATATTAATGCCACACCTAATTAAAACTTCTTAAGCATGCCACAGTCATTCAATATTTTCAACAGATTCCCCACAAAGTAATTTCCTCCTTAACTGCCTCATTCCTGAAAAGACTGGGAAAATGCTTGATTTTTTTTTTTTTTTTTTAGGCAGATCTGCATAATCTGAAGTGTTAACATGCAGAATCACTTATTGTAGGTTCATGGTGTTCCCTGGTAGACTGAAGGTTGTGAAATTCTTGTTAGGGAAGCAGAGCAGAGTTGCTTTTAGAAGACAGCACTTCTCTAGACATCCCAAGCTTCTCTGAGTTTTCATTTCTGTACGTTGGGCCAAAGCTTGTCTTAATTTTTGTCAGAAATGTTTCTCTGCAGTGTGTCTCCTAAACGTCCCACAGATGGTTGAGAAAGCTGAAGAGTATTCACAGAGAGCTCATATAGCTTCATCAGCTTCTTCTACTACTTCTTCATTCATCTCATAGTTTCTTACTTCCAGTCTTCAGGTATCCCATATTGGTGTAGTTGTTTCATTGCTGGCTAGCTAGGCTCCACCACATAGCTCTCTCACTCCTCTTCCTTGAAAGAATGGGGAAAAAAAATCCAATGAAAAAAAAATTATGGGTTGAGATATGGATAGTGACACCACTCATCAATCATAGAATCATAGAATGGTTCAGGTTGGAAGGGGCCTTAGAGATCATCTTGTTCCAATCTCCCTGCCATGGGCAAGGACACCTCCCACTAGACCAGGTTGCCCAAAGCCCCATCCAGCCTGGCCTTGAACACTTCCAGGGAGGGGGCATCCACAGCTTCTCTGGGCAACCTGTTCCAGTGAATTGGATGGTTCAATTACCATCCTTGGTAAAACAGACTCAGCAGAAGGGAGATTAATGTAATTTATTGCCTATTGCTAACAGACTAGGGCAGTGAGTACTAAAAGTGACCTACAAAAACTTTCCTCCCATTCATCCTTTTCCACCCTGCCACTGTGTGGCAACAGATGAACGGGGATTGGGAGCTGTGGTCGGTCCATAATGCTTCATTTCTGCCGCTCCTTCGTGGTCACTCTCTGCCCCTACTCCAGAATGGGATCCCTCCCACAAGATGCCATTCTTCCTGAACTGGTCCTGCGCGGGCTTCCCACAGCACTGCTCCAACATGGGTCCATATCACAGGGCCGAACCTTCTGGAGTGCACTGCTCCAGCATAGGTCCCCACAGGCTGCAGCTCCAGCCCAGGGCCTGCTCCTGTGGGGGCTCCTCTTGGGCTGTGATCTCCTTCAGGCCACATCCACCTGCTGCACCATGAACTCTTCCATGGCTGCACGTGGAGATCTGCTCTGTGTGGTGCCTCATAGGCTGCTCTGCTCTGCCATGGGCCTTTCCACAGGCTACAGGGAACTTCTGCATCACACCTAGGGCACCTCCTGCTCACCTTTGCTGACCTTTCTGCAGGGCCGTCTCTCATACTTTCTCAATTCTCTGCCGCATCTGCTGTTGGTGCAGCGGCTTTTTCCTTAAATCTGCTTTCCCAGAGGCACAACTCAGCACCACTCATGGCCCAGCTCTGGCCAGCAGCAGGTCCTTTTGGAGCAGCTGGAGCTGGCTCTAGTCTGACGTGGGAAGCTGCTAGGCTCTGCTCACAGAGGCCACTCTGCAGCTCCCCAGCTTCCAAAACCTTGCCATGTAAGCCTAATAAAATTGATCCTTCTTTCTATGTAGTCCTATCAAAGTTCTAATCATTTTCCACTATTCTTTTAAATAAAGATGACTTATCTTTTTAAACAGTCTTGTGCTTTCGTGCCTGGTTCTGAATGCACACACACTTAACAAATGTTTCTTTAAAGCTTTCAAAATTATATGAGAATACTGCTTCTGGCATATCTGAAATTGTAACTTCTATCACCTAGGGCAAAATGTACTTGTGGACTGAACCTGTGAAATTGAAGTTCTGCCTTCAATTTGCTTTATTACATAATATACTTTGAAGAGCCTATTTGAAGATGCATTACAAAAATACATTTTGTGTTGGTCATTCTGAGATTAACTGAAGATTTTTGGTAAAGATCTATTTAAACTCCTGATTCTAAGCTCAGATAGCACAGGATCAACTCAATGAACTCGGGTATACTGTGCAGCAGTGAAATCAGATCACTCAATCAGCATGTGAAACAGCAGCAAAACACCTGATAAATCAGGACATTTTTAGCACATTATGTAAATAAGAATATATATATATAAAACTGGTTAGTCTGATTTCTAACCACTATCCTCTCTTAACTGTTGCCAAAAGCAAATGACCACTCTCTAGTGTAAGAAACAAAAAAAAAAAAAAAAAAAAGTGAGAAATGAAGCAAGTAATCTTTTCACATGATTTTCTCTGAACTTCCAAAAATGTACTTTCCAGAGACTTCCTTTACTTTTCCTTACACCCTGGTAACAACTAGTCTGTTCAAAAATAAAGTTTGAAGTAAAGAATTTTGCTGTTTTTCCAACATTTACGCAATTCTGCCATCTATTCTTTGTAATTTGCAGTCCAAACGTAAAACAACTATGAATTTATGTTCATTTCCATCTAGAAAAAACTGGTTAGTCGGTTTACTGTGAGAAATTTTTACATCTCTTAATTATATACACAGACATTGACAATTTTTTCTCATGAAATTCACTGATTTTTCCAATTTGCTCTTCCATCTACAGACAGTTTTTTTTTTTGTCATCTAGTGACAAAGAAATGTAAAGCACTTTTAATTGTGCAGTACGTCACATTTCATATTGCCTTGACACCAGGATAAAACTCTGAACTGCATGTTCTCTTCTTACATATAACTTCACGCTGAGAAATATTCTAATCAGGTATACTTTTCTTGCTCTGCTTTTCACTTCTGGTTGATGATTTTGGAAATAATACATCCCCTAATACAATTATGTTCTTTAATAACCAGTACAGATTCAAACCAAGTTAGAATGTGGCATATTATCAGCACACTGTATTTAGTTATTTTCCGTTAGAAAGAAAGAAACAAACTTCTATTCCTATACAACTTTCCATGGAAGAAAGAGAAAGTAATAGATGCTGAAAGAAATCTGACTAGATTCATAAAAACTGAAAAAAGTGCTCCGAAGAATTATTTTCACTTTTTCGACTTTGGATCAGGATATACAGGAACAGTGCACTGAAGGACAGACCCACCAAAATGATCAACTGCATAACTAGCTTAAGTCAATACAGATACAATCATTTCTGCTACTCAGATTAAATCAGTAAAGCTTGTATTTTTACAGAGGTTCATTTTAGTACCTTGAATCTAGAAACATCTCAACTCTATGGTGTTTTTTTTTTGTATTACAAAGCAGTCCTTTTTTGTAGTACTCAGCTTTGTCTAAATAGATGACAGTATGATCCATGTTCATGGGAACCATGAGCAGTTAGGTCCACTGATGTTGTATTAAATTTTGATTATCACTTCTGGCAAAGGCATGTCTATTAAGGTTTTGCCTGAATCCCTAGAACATAACAATTACAGAAAAAAATATATATATCTAAATCATTCTTAATTTCACTTACTATGGCATGAACTTTAGTTTATATAGTAACTAGACAATTTCAGCTCTTGCCAATCTATTTGTTACAGATCTTCCAGGAATGGCATCAGAGTCTGATTGAAAATGTGTTTCTTGAGAAAATGACTTTGTGGTAACAACACTGGGAATCCCATAGACAGAGTTTTTCATGGAACTTCTCTATAAAATTTTATAATTTATAAAAACGTCAGCACTGTGAGCTTCCTGGGATCGAATGCTTTTTTCTGTCGGCTTGTTCTTGTCTGTGTCAGAGAACACATTAACTTAAGTAAAAGAGGGACTGCAGACCCACAGATACATCTGTGAAACCGTCACTGACTTCAACTAATTCACTCAGTTACACACATAAATACCTATCAATCTTAGAAGGGTTTGGTTAAGTAGCACAAGGGAATAGTCCAAGAAGTCTTGAGTCACACAGGAAGAGGGAAGAAAAAGACCTGAAAGCCTTCTCTTACTAAGGAAATCACATGAAACAGAGAAAAGTGAATTTCACTGTTAAATCTCAACTGTTCTTGGAGGGCTGGAAGACACATTTTATGTTATAAATAAGTATACGTTTAACAGGATGAATAAATGAAATGAGTGAGATATAATGAACACAGAGTCCTATGAAATAAGTACACAAATAGCCCATATTTAGCCTAGAGTGACAATTTAAAAAGACGTGCTTATGATCTCCCTCTCATCTCTTGGCAAGACCTCACTGTATAAATCAAACATTAAAATGCCTGTACAGTTTTATTTACAGGAATCTGAAGTCTCTGCAAGTTCATCCAGCAGTTATATCCTTCAACAGCAAAATGATAGGGAACAAAGTCCAAAGCCTTTTATTTATTTTCATGATTTGTGAAGAGAGGTTTGAAGATTATTTTGCTCTAGCCATTTCAGTGAGCAGATTCTATTTAATATCAGTTTAGTGGTAAACCATACAAAAAAATCAGAGTTCCACTCTTTGTTCAAGATACTGGTGTTTTCAAATGTGTCATTCCGTATTAATAATGCTGGTGAAATCTATACCTCAACGTATAAAAAATAAGTTATGGTCAAGTAGCTGACTATCAACCCCTCGCTTTATTCCAAAGATGAAGGAATCTCTGACCACAAGTCATTCACAATTCATCAATATTGAATTTCAAAACCTCAGGAAAGCATGACTCCATCTTCTTGGTGGCTCTCCTGATTGATTTTGTGTCAACTTTACAAGCTCTGCTAGTAACCCTGTGCAGCAAACCCCTTCTTGACGTTACTCTATTTTTTTCACTATACAGAGACCCCTATGAACAGACCATCCACATAAACACCCTCTGACAGTTAAAGTAGACCTCGGTATAAGACACCTCTGTGTTCCCAGATCAGCACAGAAAATTTAATTCTTTCTTGAATCTCAGGAAATCTCACCCACTATTGTCACCCACAAAATTTTTCAGTAGATAGTGCTTTCAATGTTACTTTATTAGACAATTTTTTGCTAAGAAGGAAGTATTCATAGAATCATAGAAACACTAGGTTGGAAAGGACCTACAAGATCATCTAGTCCAACCATCCTCCTATCACCATCACTACCCACTAAGCTACTAAATCATGTCCCTTAGCACCTTATCTAGAAGCTTCTTGAACAGCGCTAGGGACGGTGACTCCACCACCTCCCTAGGCAAGCCATTCCAGTGCCTGACCACTCTTTCAGAGAAAAAGTTTTTCCTCATATCCAATCTAAATCTTCGCTGGCACAACTTGCAGCCATTCCCTCTTGTCCTGTCAGCAGTTATCTGGGAGAAGAGGCCGACCCCCTCCTCACCACAACCTCCCTTCAGGAAATTGTAGAGTGCAATGAGGTCTCCCCTGAGCCACCTCTTCTCCAGACTGAACAATTCCAGCTCCCTCAGCCACTCCTCATAACACTTGTGCTCCAGACCCCTCACTAGCTCCTTTGCCCTCCTCTGGGCACACTTCAGGACCTCAATGTCTTTCTTGTGGTGAGCGGCCCAAAACTGAGCACAGTACTCGAGGTGTGGCCGCACCAGAGCTGAGTATAGGGGGATGATCACCTCCCTGCTCCTGCTGGCTACGCTATTGCTAATACAGGCCAGGATGCCATTGGCCTTCTTGGCCACCTGGGCACACTGTCAGCTAATATTCAGCCGGGCATCAACCAACACCCCCAGTCAAATGTTTCAATATTTGAAACATTCAGAGAGGTGTCAAAGCCAGAGACAAAAAACTACACCTCAATGACTATATTCATAAAAAAATAAGGTCCCTGAAATTAGTGAACTGACAGGGCAAGAAATGGTAATCACTCTGCAAGAAAACGGTGGACAACAGTATTTTGCCATTGTACATATTCAACACTTGGTAGCCAAAGATAAACAAATAGGCTTGAAAGACTTGTTTTCTCCAAAGTATGGAATGAAACTCATTAATGCTTTGAGAAAGTCCCTGAACAGCACTTTGGGGAAACCAGAAATGTGTTCTGGAGACTTCATATTACACATCTTCCCTATCTTCTGTTTCTCCTAGGTCTTCACTGTTGGCTGTCATTGTAGATGAAATACTAAGTAAACCATAGATGATATGATCTGCAATCCCGTCTCTTATGTTCCTATTTTCTCCTTCATAAACACTAAGTTCTCTTTACAAATATCATTAGTCTGACACCTCTACTTCATCTCTTCCATACTCCGCTCTAGTAAAATGCGATTTTTCACTCTATCCTGATTCACTGAAGTAGTTAGTCCTTTTTTTTCTGGCTAGACAATCTGGGTCCTCAAACCCAGCCAATGTTAGGCCTCCCTCTCTTGGATCCCCATCCAAGATCCCAATTCTCTCATAAATTTCAGTTTTTCTTTTTCATGATGCCTAGTCCCCTACTCCCACATTTTCTCTATATCCTTTCCTTATCCTCTCAGCTTTCTGTTTACATTTCTCAGCCTGTCTCTACTCCAGTCTACACCACTATGCACATTGAGGTACTAAATTATAGGCATGCTTTCTTTATCATTGCTGTGTCAGTTCTCCTCAGAGTCCTTTCTCCAAAGGAAATTAAAGGGAGTTCCTTTCTGTTTTCCTTCAACCCTACCTCATATTCTCCCTATATCATGTTTTTGTATAACCATTCCCGTTCTTTCCTCTCATTATCTCAATTTCTAAGTGTTCCTAACATTATTAAATTGGGTCTCAATCTCCTCTCTGTGCCAAATCTTTCATATCCTTTTCTGCTGATCTGATGGTTCAGCCAGCCATACATAAACTCTAGGTGACCTGCTGTCAAAAACAAAACAAAACAAAAAAAACCCACCACCAACAAAAAACACCCTTCTTAGTCTACTTCTCTGCTTCCTGGACCTTGTGATAGTTTCTCCACAAAGTTCCAGTCTCATTCTGTTTCGCCCTATTTCTTTTTTTCCTGTCTGCATTTAGACCAGCAGCATCATGCTGTCAGGATGTCAGCATGGGGACAGCAATTATTGTCTGCTAAGTGAAAGTGGGGAGACAGCAATGATTGAAAAAACAGCTGTATTAAGCAACTTCATTTAATACCAACTGCTCAACTGACCTACAATGATGCAAAGGAGGTAGGAGTATCTAGGGAACTGAAGGCGTGTCACCTTGATGCCTAGGAAGGGGATGGAGCAAAGAATCCTAGAAATCATTTTCAAAAGCATAGGAGACAAGAAGGTGAAGAAATCATCAGCAAAGTCTGACACAAACTTACTATTGATCAACCTGATAGCCTTCTATGGTGAGGCTTGGTGGATGAAAGGACAGCAGTGAATTTATCTCTGGTTTAGCTAGATTACTCTCTCCCATAATATCTTTTAGTCTGAGAAACACAGTTATGTGACAAAACGGACACTGAAACAAAATGCTGGACTATCTCTGGGACAGCTGACAAGGCTAGATTAAAAGGAACGCTCAGAGGTTATTGTGGTAAACTAAAATGAATTCTGTAAATCAGTGCTTATTGTCAAGAGCCTGAGATTTCTGTAGCAGAAGTCTTTCTTTTCTGAGGAAAGGAAAAACAGAATCTGAAAATGAAGTGTCTGTGGAGAAGTACAATAGTACAGGTAAGCATCATATATAATCATATCAATAATAACCTAAATTAAATTATAATCACCCAAAACCTTTATAAAACTCAAAAGATGAAATAGCTGAAATAATATAAAAAATAGTATGGCTATGGATGTAAATGAAGAAGTATATTATCAATTTTTCTGGCTTTTTTAAAATGAAAAAAAAAATCAGTGATTAGCTGGAATTCAGAGTATTAAAGCCTGAAAACTTGCTATCTTAACTATACAAATTAATAGAAACAAGAGAAAAAACTGTTGAACGTCTGAAGTATGATATACTTAGAGAAGGACATGTTACAGCTCATGCGAATAAGGGTGAAATATATATATGGAATGTGGAAATACGTATATTTTTACTTATATATTGATACTAATACATATATATGTAGATTTGTAAAGAAGTTGAAATAGAAATTATGTATACCTCTATCTGTAAATATATAAGTATAAAATGGATAAAATATTTGTTAATAAGAGCTCATGGAATTAATACTGAAAATTTAACAGCAAATAGAAAATAATTAAACAGAAGTAAAAGGTTGGGTTGAAGTTCTCAGATTCACCTGTCCGCAGAATAAGCCTAGACAGATCTGGGATGGGAGGGCTTCAAGAGGGTCACTGAAAGGATGGGGGACCTGAACAATGTGAAACACACACAGGGGTTATAGATCTCTTCAAGAAGATTGTGAGTGGCCCATAACCGGTAAAATGGAAGAAGGATCAGTGGAGATGGGCAGTGGGAGGTGGGATATTCTCATGAAGCTCAGTGAATAATGCAGGGTGTGACTTAGCAAAGTTGTTGCAAAGAAGCTAACTTTATTTCAACACAAGGGGAGCGGTAGCATGGCTTTTATTTTAGGTAAACAGCTGTCAACCATTGAATGGATCATCTGGTGGTGTGCTTCTGCCTGAGTCCTTTAGGAGAAAAAGGAGTGTGAATGTCTCTCTATAACTAGCAAAACCAGCATGAGCAGAGCAAAAACATAGTTCAGTCCAATATAAAATATAAAAGCTAAACAACTAGCAAATGAATTTTGAAGATAGCAGCAGCAGATTTGAGCTAGCTTCAACCCACTTATTCCTTCCCTGTGAATAAAGATGTCCAGCCTCACGATGGTGAAGCATATAAAGACAGGTAATGGAAATACCATTTCTACTGTGATTTAGCTGTAAATTATAATTGCCATATTATACTCGTATAGAGACTTCAGTACATTGCTGTTTTATTTTTCTAAATCAAAATCCCACATGACTTAAATAACTTCATTAAATACATTTGATATTCAACATTACACTATTTATGTGTGGAATACTCAAACTTAATTAAAGAGTATTAATTGGTATAATTGACAGGATATTGTTGAGGGTGAGCGCAATTTATTGTATTGATAACATTTCAACAACAAGGGAATTTCTACACTACTCTACTCTGCTCTCGTGAGACCTCACCTGGAGTATTGTGTCCAGTTCTGGGGCCCCCAACACAAGAAGGATGTGGAGCTGTTGGAGCGGGTCCAGAGGAGGGCCACGAGGATGATCAGAGGGCTGGAGCACCTCCCCTACGAGGACAGGCTGAGAGAGTTGGGACTCTTCAGCCTGGAGAAGAGAAGGCTGCAGGGGGACCTGATAGCAGCCTTCCAGTACCTGAAGGGGGCCTACAGGAAAGCTGGGGAGGGGCTTTTTACAAGGATAGATAATGACAGAACAAGGGGTAATGGTTATAAACTGGAAGAGGGTAGATTTAGACTGGATATAAGGAAGAAATTCTTCCCTGTGAGGGTGGTGAGACACTGGAACAGGTTGCCCAGGGAAGTCGTTGATGCTCCCTCCCTGGAAGTATTCAAAGCCAGGCTGGGTGGGGCTTTGGGCAACCTGGTCTAGTGGGAGGTGTCCTTGCCCATGGCAGGGGGGTTGGAACAAGATGATCTCTAAGGTCCCTTCCAACCTGAACCATTCTATGATTCTATGATTCTCAGTTAAAGTTATAGTCACAAATAAGAGCCTAACAGAGATGACTCATACTGATTGTGAAGGGTAGTGATAAGACCAGCTGCAGACACAAACACTACAATTAAAGAGGGAATAAATCATTGTGAATAGTAACGAAGGCTGGAAAAAAAGCTGGCCAGTAATTTTTTTTATATTTTTTAAAAAAGAGAGGGATGGAAATACCCTTTCTTGGATTGTTCATGGGTAGAATATCACAATTGATCGCAGTGATATTTGGAAAGAATTTGAAAAACTGAAAGGTTCTAAGGCGAGCAAAGCAGGCTTGTGCTGACTGTTAGGAGTTTGCAAGCAGCAGTGGAGAGGTCAGTTGTCTGTTTGGAAGGAGTTGAGCGTGATTAAAGGGAAGGAACTGAGGGGAAGGTGAAAAGGGAAAGCAAATCATCTGGTATGGGATACCTGTCAAACAGCCCTGTGCCTGATCTATGTGCCTAGGAGGACAGATCTATGGCCATACTTGCGTTCAACTGCCTTCCACGGTCAGGAGTTCCTGGATCCCTACTTCCTAAGGAAGAGGTGGAGGGACATCCTGACATCCCAGCGTTAAGTAGGCATGATTTAAGAAGTAAAGACCTGGATAATCTGTTTGTGATTAAGAAACAGGGAGTGGAAGTAAAGGCCAATTTTCATAATGGTAGGTGGTCAGCAGCAGAATCCTGCACAGTCTGTGTTTACGTTGGTGTATTTGACTTATTTATAAGTAACCTGAAAAAGCAGTTGAGCGGCAAGATGGTGAAGGTTGTTAATGATACAAAAGTATTCAAGGTAGTAAGAATGGGGGCAGGCTGACAAATGGCAGAAAAACCCTTTAGGAGAGTGAACAACTGGACGGTAAAACAGTAGAAGAAATTCAGTGTAGATATGTTGAGGATGTCACCAGATTAAAAAACATCAACAACAAAACAAAAAACCTTCCCAGCTTCATAGATATAAAGGCATGCTCTTGAGTGACTGCTAATTTTTCCTGGAATGAAAACAGGGCCGCACTGAACAGCTGCCAAAAAATCCAAACTCAATGTTTAGAGTTCTTTGTAACCAATGTGAGACAAAAATATGTCGTTATTTAGCTACAGAAATCCATATCTCACTGACATCTTACTACCGTGTTGTGATGCAATCACGAAAGCGAGATCGCTTCAGATAGATTTCTAGTGATGCCAGATAAAGTATTAAATGGTTTAATGATTGTAAACAAAAGATTTCAACTTACATGATAGCGATCTCCCACCGAGATGAGGAACAGCCAAATCCCACACAAGAGGTGCTTTCTCCTTGGTGGCTGGCTCTTAAATAAGCCCAGGGTAGTCCCACGCTGGGTCCAGCCCTCCTGGTCACACAGAGGGAGGGTATAGGTGTTCCTTAGGCCAGCCACTGCTCTTCACCAGGTGCTCAATCACTAATTCAGGCCGTGACCTCGTGTTTCCCATACATGTGTCCACATTTGTCCTCTCATCTCCAAAGGAACATATAAAAATTGAAGATAATAGGAATGACAGAGAGGTGCAGAGCCATTATTTTTCCTCTGCCTTCCACAGACAGTTTATATGGTATATTATTCTGGGTAACTGTGCAAAGAATTTTAATACCTTTGGTATTAAAAGATTTTCTTTATTATTATTTTATTAGAAAACAATTACCTATACCTTATCTCAAGTTTCCTGTTTGCTGTAACATTAATTGGATGAACAGCACTGTTATTCAGGCAGGTACAGCACTGCTTATGCTTTGGTGGATCTCAGCCCTTTGACTTACACATACAAATGTAAGTGAATATAGTAAGTGAATATTCTTTTTTTTCCCCCCCTCTACAGCAAGGTTGCTGTTGAAACACTTTATTTTAAAGATATTTCAGATGGAGGATTGACATCATTTTAGTACACGACTAGCTACCCACACAACAGTACACTGTGTCACATACTGCCTTTCACTAGATTAAAAACAACAACAAAATAGTCAAGAAATATACATCACACACGCAACCAAGCAGACACGAAGAGGAGATAGAAGGGCAAAATACACCATACAAAGGTAACTCAGATATTCAACTTAGGCAGTGAGTGAAGATCTACCTTCTACAGGACTTCTGTAGTAGGAATTTTTCTACAAGGGAATGAAAGAAAAATATAGTCTTGATGCTGTAGGATTTTATTGATCATAATGGTGTAAAGATTACTTCACAGACTTGCATAGCAGAATAGTCTTATGAGGAAAAGATTGTTTGCTATGACAAACAGAACTACATAGTCAGGATTCTACTGGAATGAGGTAAAAATACATCTAAACTATAGGAATCTAGTTCTTACCTTAAAGATGAGATTGAGGTGCTCATCAAATGAACTTGCGAGTAATGACCAAAGCAAAATAATTTCAAAAGGTCAGTAAGAACCCAGTCTCCCATGTAAAAGCTAAAAGCCTGAAATGTAAAAAACCTAAGCTAACATGTTATCTTCATACGTTGGTTGCTCCGTAAGTAATGCCTCCTATTTATTTCCGTGGAAACTACAACAGATACAAAGAGCACAATAACACTATTAGATAGAGCAAATTCTCGGCTACAAAACACTCAATGGGTGCAATTTTTTCTGCTTGGAGGAGTTCAGTTCCACACCTTTGCTTCATCCACACTTCCAAGTCAGACACCATTTGGTCAGACTGCCCCTCTGCTCCCATCTGTCACACGGCAACAACATGGAACGGAATATTGGTGGGAAGGTTCAACCTCTACTGCCATACCACCACCATCTGCCTCTGACATTGTGGGCCCACATAATAAAATAGGAGGCACTACTTTTGCAGTAGCTCTCATAATATACCTGTTTTTGCGGAGAAAATTGAGTAAGTGCTCCTCTAACCTGCAAAAGGGAGGGGACAGCAGCTCCACTATAGTACAGTGAAATTTGTTACTGTTGCATCTTGTAGCTAGATTGTTGGCAGATGCTATCAATTTCAATGTTTCTTAAAATTCTTCCCAATGTTTTCTCTCATTTGGTATTGTATAGAGGTGATTGTATGTTGCATATACTGGACTACTACTTGAATAAACAATAGCTCTGTATTCGTTCTACTAAGTCACAGAACACAAAGAAAACTCTATACATCTACCTGAAGGATTATTCACGTTTTCAAGAAAATTCTACATATCAAAAGCCTGCTGCAACCTTTCAGGAAATAGTTCTACCTGCCGAATCAGAATCTGCATTTTCATCTAGACTCTCTTCAAGTTTCTGAATATGTCTGCCGTATAAATTGCAATATGCATGTCTTCTATAGGACTTCCTTCCCTTAAAGGATTTTTTCCAGACCACACTACTTAGAACAGCAAGCATTAGGTTCACTCAGACCAATTCTATTTTAAGACTACAACGCATTGAGTTCAATGAGATTTGTGGGTATTCATCAGTTTGTGGAATCAGGTCTTTAAACATGAGGAGGGTCATGTCTGTTCCTCAAACTATAGTGTTATAATATTATATACTAATATTATAATTTTGTTTAAAATACTAGGAAACTAGCTTACAGAATATCATTTGATACATAAATATGTTATTTACTGTATTTCTCAGTGCTTTCTTTCTGAGAAATTATTTTATTTTCGACACTTTAGAGGGAAGAAATCTTAAAATATAAAGACAGCTTAACTGCAAATTCAGGGATTTTATCAGAAATTTCTCTCTCATTTTATATTTTCATAATGAGTTTTTGGCTTGTTGGAGGAGATTTTCTTTTTGGGCTTTTAATATTACAGACAATCGGAAGATATCCTCTAACCATGAACTGTAGTTAATCACATGAGAAGATGAATGAAATGAATCAGAAATAGCTGTATGGTACTATAAATATACTTTGAAAAAACAGGTGTCCTGATACACCCATGCAATAGGTTAAGTAAATACAGCACATGGTCTGTTAATTTGATCATTTCTTGTCATCTAGATACTTACCTTAACTATATTATTTTAGCTTAAGATGACAGCATAGAAATAGCATTATTTGTGTTTTGGAAAAAAAGATTTCATGGCACATTCCAATTAAATGTATAGTCACTGGAGCATTCACTTGACAGATTGTAATCTACTACTCATTATAAGTTTAGTTGTTTCAGAGCTATAATTGGCTGAAAAAGTTTTAAAGTATTTTCTTTTGTTCTAAAGTGAAGAAGTAATATTTCATTAGTTTCTCTGTGTTCTAAGGAAACATAGCTTGAAAAAGCTGATCAAAAGTTATCTACCCAAACTGAAACAATGTTTTAATTCCTTCTAATCAGAACTGAAAACTTTCTGAAATCTTAATTATACTGATTGTCACAGCTCTCACCAGCTCACTCTTCAGTTAAGATAACTGAAAAGCTTTTTGATTACTCGTGTACCTTTGGTATTCTCTAACATACAGAAGCAGCTGCACAATCCTGTGCAGAACTTCAACAGACATGTTTTTCCAAAGTCAGTGTTTGTATGCACATGTGCATGATATATATGCATATATATACACACACAGACACACATCTATATGCATCATATCTTTTAAGCTTGGGGGGAGGTGGGAGAAGAAAAACATGTCCCAAGTAATTGGGAATGGAAGAGAAAACTCCCAGACCCTCAAGTGGGGGTTTCCATCTTGATGTTCTTTTTAAATGAGAACAATGTGGGACTTGCATCTCATTAAAAATATTGCTCAATCAGGAAAAAAGCAGACTGTTTTTCTTAAACTCCATGCATGCAGATAGTTCTTCAAGCTACAGTCTGCAACTTTTGAAATGGAAATGAAACTTTGAAATGTGTTTCTAAAACAAAGTCAGCTATGAATTATCCCTTTTTAACTTGACTAATTAGCTTTACTTCCCCTGAGTCCTTCTCTAGTAGTTTCTTTTAACTTCAATGTCACCCTTATAGGATGACACAATTGATCCACATACAAACCCATTATCACAAGTAGGCTCATGTTTCAGTTATTATAACAAAGAAAGAGAGGAAGTAAACAACAAACAGGAGTATTAGCTTGACAGGTGTAAAAAATGAAAACAGTCCTATAAATAAATATTGTGTATCTGTCAGCAAATATCAATCCTAGAATTACTAACATTAGGACTTAGGTTAAAAAATACTTTCACTTTTAGGTCCATGGCACCATAAGTTTATATGAACGTACATATTTATACATTGCATTGAAAGTGACAAAATACCTCTTTACACTTCATATTGTTCTAGCCTGTTTTATGTTACTACCTTTCCAAAAGATCTGTAGTTTCTTTCATATATATTCATAGTGTTTTCTTATCTATGCAGATCCGTTTCTACAAAGAATACGTCAAAATTTACATTTAGGGTTCTCCCTCACAAAAATACATTTTCATGAGAGCAAATGTCTTAACAGTCCAGAAACCAATACATACTTTTTTAAACACTGCAGTTAGTTGTCACTGAGAATTTCTTTTGTCAATTTAACATAGTTTCTCATCTAAACGGGCTAAGATATACAGTAATTTGTTATTTCCAAATTCATAAATGAAAAAAACACCCTAAAAAAATAATTTCATCCAATTAATCAATAGGAACTAGTGAACTATTCATTTAATCTTTTACTCTCCAACTAGTCATTTTTTGGAATCTATTATTGACTTACTGGATTTGTTGTTTTAATCGTATACTATTATTTCTATTTTTTGATAGGACAATTTAACTTCACATAAGAGGCTTAGGCAACTTTTTAAATGCAAACTGCCCTGTGAACAAGTCAAAACCAGAATGCCTCAATGTCTCTAACTTCGTATGCGCCTGACACATAATACGAAGGAGACAAGATCATTTCTTCTCATGTATGCAAAGACGTTCTTCCCTCCTTTCATATTTTAGAAAGGAAGGAAAAATATTAAAATAAAATAAAAAATTGTAAATCTGGAAAAATATTAGTCTCATTAAAATTAATAAAAAAGCAAGTGGACGTAATGCATGAACATGAAATAAAGTATTTGGAAGTGATGTTTTTAACGTCCAAAAAACAGTTTATCTTTTCTCTTTTGACATTTCTCACATTCCAGCTAAAATTCAGTGCTGTGTTGGCCTTCAACTGAAGAGCTTAACTTTTAAGCTACCATAGAGACTATTTAATTTGTACTGGAGTCTGTATTGGTCACTAGTGGCTGTTAAAGATGCTGAACAAAGACAGCAGTTGTGTGAAATTGTTCAGATTCAAACAAGTTTAAGCTGTACATCAGATGCAGTTGTCTTTTAGGTTGGAAAGGAATCCCGACTGCCTGTTGTAGAACACCAAGGAACAGAAGAGTTTGAGTTTTCAAAATGAAACTGATCACCTTTCTTGAAATTATCTGTGATTCAAATAAAAATACAGTATCATGCAGTTCTAACAGGACAAAATGAAGAAAAAGTTTATAATACAGGAGCCAACTCTTAATCATAGCTTGTGTCTCTAAGCGTACCCCATTGCTATTCTGTTGGCAGTGTCTTCAGGTACAGAGTTTTCAGAGTTTTTCCCTTCCTGCTCTACTCTGGAAAGTCATGCATGTAACCCATACCATGTCCAACCCGCGGCCCGGCACAGCTCATACAGCCTGGGTGCCCACTCATTGCTTAGCAACAACCAAACATCTGTGTGCTATTTAACACTATCTGAGCTGAAGCTAGGACAAGGGGAGGGCACAGTGCGTTGCTAACTCAAGTTATGCAAATAATTTCGTGCATTTTGTTACATTGGCTAAACACAATCCTGTGAACAGTGAAAAATATGAAGCCTTGCTTTCTGTTTTGATAAAGGAATTTGAGAATAGGTTTCAAGATTGCAGAAAAATCATCAATTTTTTTTGTATATTTGTGACTCCATTTTCAGTCAAGAGAAATACTTTACCTGTGAATTTTAAAATGGAATGTACAGAGTTGTAATCATTCAACTCAAAGAAAAAATTGATCATCTCTCTTTATTAGACTTCTATGAAACCTCTCTTACCAGAGAAAAATATCCCTCACTTTACAATTGTGCCTTATTCACATCATCAGTTTTTGGCAGTATGTACATCTGCGAACAACTATTTTCAAGAATGAAGCATAGGAAGAGCAAAATTGCATCAAAAATCTCTGATGAACACCTTGACAACTCACTAAGAATTGCAACCACTTCCATCGAACCAGACTGATGCATTAGTTTCACAAATACAAGGTCAAATATCCAACTAGTTTTATGTTTTTGTTGTTTTTTTATGTTGTGATAAAAATATATAAAAGTTTTTTTAGTTATATACATTAACTATTTTCACTATAGTAAAATATATATTTTACTATAAAATATAATATAATAATATTTTAAGTATATTATATTAATAGAATAAGTAATAAAATATACTCTATTATATACAATAACTATTTTATTTGTGGCCCAAGACAATTCCTCTTCACTCAGTGCAGCCCAGGTAAGCCAAAAGGCTGGACACCCATGATGTAACCTGTTTCCTCTGAGCCTCCTCTGCTGTACTGGCTCAGGAGGTTGCACACCTCAAGTCTGAGATGAAGTCTGTTTTGAAAGTGGGCTGCCGCTCCTCAAAAAAAGAAACCTTAGAAGTCCTATTAGCATTAAAAATGATCATCAGAAAATCAGGCAATGGGAGAAATAAGGGAAGACTGGTAAAGGGAGGATGTGCTAATAGGAGATAGAAGTATAGAAACAGGACACAGAGCTCTATGTTTTAGCAAAAATAATCAAGCATATAGTAAGGAAGACAGTATGCGAACATGTGGGAGTACATGTGTGAAAACCAATAAACAGTGTGGGTTTGTTGAAAATCTCTAGTAGGTCACGCCAAAAGAATCTAATATCTGGCTTGTGCATATGTTTGTTTCTGACTTTACTGTAAAAGTACATACACAAGCTGAGTTGAATTTGGCTTGGAACATGAGAGTGTTACAGGGTAAAAATATAGTGCCATTAAATAGTGACCTTTGCACATGCACAAGGATTCAAATGCAACGCAATGTAATGTGCTCTAACCATTGCATAGCACTGCCAGTGTTTCAGTGAGCAATACACTAATAAAAGGAGAGAGCAAAGCAACAAATAAGTGTTATTTTTGCAGATGTAAATATGAAAAATGCCTCTAATTAAATCCACATTTATTGCATACACTGCCTTCTCTTATCTGCATATCAACTAATTACCATGTAAAAAAAAAAAAAAAAGATCGTTTGATGTGGCTCAGTAGAAATGTCATAAACCTGTATTGTTTATCATTTAGGCAATTTTTCATTTCAAACTTTTACATGCTGCCATATACAGAAATGGCTTTAGTCACTAGGGAAGTATAATCGCTTGCCCAGCACACAGATCATGTACATTGTGACAGAGTGATAAAGAATAGCACTTCCAATAGGAACTGTCTAAGACATTTTAAGCTATTAGAACCTAGAGAAGATATCAAAAAATCCCCAACTGCAGTGTTTTGATGTCAAATTCTTGATTTTTTTAAATTTTTCGAAGCAAATACCTCAAGATATTCTCTCAGTAGAAAGTCAGTATCACAAAGCTTCATGTTATTTGGGGAATTTTATCCCACAGCACAGAGTCAGAAAAATAAGCCTTTAACAGCAAATATTTATTTTAGTAATTTTCTAAAAAAGCATTAAACCGAACTACTGTGATACAGGATTTTGTCAAAGGTGGTGCAGGATCTTAGATTTGCACAAGAAAATGCACACTATATTGACTACTTAAAGTACTAAAAGGATTCACAAAATGCATCCAACTACATTGAGACAAATGAGAAGACTGAAATATAACTGGAATGTTACTGTAACAAAGTGTTTATTTAGTTTTCCAGCAGCAAAAACGTCTATTTTTGGAATTAAAAGAATTATGTACTTACAAAGAAACTATCGGATCTCTTGCTTCAAGTAGTTATGGTTCATATTACATGGTCTCTTACACTATTTGGTATTGTTTCTGCTTTCTGGAGGAGGCTGGAAAGCATACAAAGTTTTTTTCAAGATTGCCACCGAGTACAATATTGCATATTTCATCCTCTAGACAAAATTGTAAATTTTACAGCAAAAATATGGATCCAAAAACAATTAAGCACTGTCAATAATGTGCATCTCTTCATCTTCAAGACAGAAAAATGAAAGAACATGAGGAAAGTTTAGGAGAGTACCACTGATGTTTATTATTTTACATATTCAAAGGCACACTATATATGGTATATTTACAAACCTATATGCATCCCTTTCTTGTCTCAGCTTCTTCAAAAGGAGCAATCTGAGTAGTATGCTAAAACCAATTACATTTATTATTCTCATTTTAAATGTATGGTGAAGCTCCTACTGATTGAAAGGTACTTTAATCTTCAAGTATAGGCCCCAACACATTAGTGAATTTCACAGGTACTACAGAGCTCTCCTGCACACAATTTTCTTCAGACATGGATTGTTTAATTATATCAGAAAAAAGCATATATTGTGATAAAAAACATATTTTGATTCCACTAGAGCATTCTTTTCTGCTATGACATCCATCAATTCCTGATTTAAATCAGGAATCACTGGTTTGTGGTTACATCAGACTTTATGGGTAGCAGCATTTTGTTTCGTTCCGGAAAGTGAATTTGACAAAGATTAAATGTCAGCGCTGATAGAGCAAACTGAGGGTCTAAGAACAAATATGAAACATGACTGTGGAAAATCCTGTCATCTTTATATCTCAAATTAACTGTCTATTTAAAAAGTAAAAAATAAAAATAAGCAGAGTATGCTAAAAATATTTCAGTTGAAAAATATACAAATTATACAAATCAGTAAATACACCTCTTACTTACAGAAAACATGAGGAAGTGTCAAGCCAAGCCTTCAGTGCTGTTTCTTTATGTATAATACAGTAAGACAAGCGCAGAATAAAATGCAATCAGATGCTCTTTGCCTAAAATATGTCCAATAAACATACAGAAGTACTAACTGAAACAGAAGACACTCCTTAATCCTAACAATAATTGAATGAATAATTAGGCTTATGGCTCTCCCACTGTGACCAACAATTCCTTGTTAACCCTTTTAGTCATTCTATGGACACTGAAGAAGAATTGGTGACAGAGAAGGAGTCTACCGAAGCAAATAAGAAATTTTTTTATAAAAGAAAGAAAATTTTCCAGTCTTCCCCAATTATCCTGAATTCTGTGTGAGAGAAACATCTTCAAAAGACAGAATTATCTCTTCCTTATTCTTATTCCTTATTTCATTGGTAAGTTAACTCTATGATCATCATGTGTAAGAGAATATCTCATATAAATTGGCTCAAACATCTATTCTTTCTTAAATACAACTAGAATATTATCTACTAGTTTCTGAAACACAAGAGTTGTCCCAAAACTAAGTGTTACATTTGAAATAGTAGTGCTCTGAATACATCTAATTTTACTTTGACAATCTGACCTTCTTGGAGCATTCACTAACATACTACAAATCATAGAGACACATTTCTTTTCAAAAAAGAAAACAAATTTGAGGCATATAATTAAAACAAATTATCAGTTGCAAATACACAGCACGTAAAACAACTTTCAGTCTGTTAAGACTCACTCAAATGCATCACACACAAATTCAAGGACTGCACCGAAGACCAAGACAGCTCTTAAAATCTGTCTTTGTCCCATTATAACTCTCTCTGAAAGTATTTATTTTATGAAACCTGAGAGCTGATACAACTGTTTTATGATCTTCACAGGAAAATATTCACCTCTTAAGTGAATAGGTACCTTTGAATGACAACTTATGTAAGAAAGATCTAGCTTTGTCAGACTTGGCTTCTGCAACTGTTTCTGAAAACACAACTCGTTTACCTCTGAGCTTTCACAAACTTTCGTAAGTCAGGCAACTGGGGGGCAAATTACCCCACTGTATGTCTTATTTAATTTGACCTTTTAAATGAATGAGCTTTTTCTAGCTGCATTTGGTCTTTTTCTAAAATCTTTATTTGAGTGACCTTTATTTTTTCTGAACTAGCTTTTTCTTTTCTGGCACCTGTTAAACACTTTATGAAACTACATAAAATAGTGTAGTGATAACTGCAGGAAGGCAGCTAATGGAAATTTAAATTAATAGCATGAATTTAACCCTTGACATTTGACTAAAGATTCAGCTACCTTGTCTAACTTAGTAAAGAACTATATCTAGACATGGTTTGTAAGCACCCCCACCACAAAAGAAAAAAAAAAAAAAGACTTAACAGAAAATCATTGATTCATGTAAGTTCAGGGTATGCTGGAAAAAGGGAGAAAATAAGGCAGAGTGTGATATATTGCGTTGAAGTGTGTTCCTTTGAATAGAAAGATTAGAAGAAGACCTAATGCAAAGTCAAAAATAAGTATTTTACTTCAATCTAGACATTTTCTTGTATTAGAAATTTGGAGAGATTAATTTTTGACTTTTTACATGATATGATGTTTTATCTAAATGTGTGCGAGCTCAATTTAATTAAACAGGATGCAAGTTCAAGAGATTATATTTACTATACTACACCAGCAATGCTTGCTTATTCAAGATCATTTTTACCTAGGCAGAAAAAAAAAAGAAGATCACATAAAAGTATGAAAATCTGAAAGTGAACAGGGAGGATGTCCTGGTGATTTTACTGCCCTATAATCCACCAAGTCTCTCTCAACCTCACAATTTAAGTATGTGCCCACACTGCACAAGTGTAGCAGGCTTCCCCCTGGTAAATGCTACCACAAGCAAGGAACAGTTTGTTTTGCTTACAATTTTAGAGTAAAAGAAATGAGGTCTTTTTTTCAATTATATTTTGCAAGAAAGACCAACTTGTCTGTACATTCCTCAAAGACAGAATGAGCAAATGAATCTGCTACCTGGCATTTTTAGATAAGAAAGAGCATTTCATTCAGTGGGAAAGCACTTAATGTCTGATTCAATATAGACAAAGGTTGTATTTAGCTCTTGAGGAATGATGTAATCAGGATTCATCAGTCTTCTCAAACAAATTTAAGAATTTGTGTTATAGATATCTGGAAGGTGCTGCTTTTCTCCAGTATTCCTAAAGCCTGTCTTGAGAACTTTGATTCGCAATTCAGACACAGCACAGATGTCAGGCTTGTACCATTAAAATGCCTATTAAAACTAGAATATAGTAGGCCATGTGAAACATTTTAAAGAAATCTTCCAAAAACCATAAATTGAAATGCTGCAACAGAGATTCCTATCACTATTTAGGAAACTAAAGATTTTTTTCTCTACTAGTTTCCTGAACTTGTTGTGTTATCTGGGAATGTTTCAAAGTATATGGAAACCAAGGAGGGTCAAATTAAGGAGGGTGAAGGCCGTCTCTCCTGCTTCCCTGATAAGCAGAGTTGGCTCTCCTCCTCCTCTTCAACTGAATGGTACCAATATAAGTGCCACTTATTGGCACACATGCCTCCCAAGCCTTTATACTTCTCATAAGGAATACAGATTAGGCTCTCTGGCTAGTTATCCTTAACCATATATCTGTGAGGCAAAGATTTCTATGTACAGTATTCACTCTGCACCCCCAAAAGTAGTTAAATGTGTAAATATCTTGCTGAAGATTATCTGGGAAGCACAGAATAACACAGAATAGTATTTTCTGACAGGAATCTAGTTACAAGGACAGACAAAATTATCAAATCATACCTGGACATAATACTTAATGCTTTGGTATAAAATATTTGTATACCACTTGCTTCCATCTTCATTTGTTTAAATGACCTCTTAGGCAAACACATTCTACTCAGTGAAAATTCTCCAGAAACCAGATCCTTATTCCATAGGTACAGTTATTCCAAGGTGAAAAACTTCATTTAAACTTTCTCAGAAAACACGTGAGAACCCAGGAAGAATAAGAAGCACCTATTAAAAAATCATTAAAAGTGAGAAAGCAGCAGCAAATCTGTTTGTTTTGTTGGCTCAATGGATACCAACTACATCTAAGGAAATTAAGAATCCCATAAAAGAGACTTAAAACCTCAAGGAAAACAATTACCTACATCATAGTGAATGGTAGTTTTGTCAGTTAGCGTCTTGTATTTGGTGGATACAATAAGTGGTAATTCTGGTACCTTGCAATTCATTACCATAAGCACACAAGACAAAAACTCAATTCTCAGTCTGATATAATAGAAATTACAGCAGAGATTTATAGCAATCCCAGATTTATAGCAGTCCCAGATGGTTAGCCAAGGCCTGAGAGAGAGAATAATCTAAGCATTGCATAATCTGCCTTTGTAGAGATAGATGTGAGCCCACTCTAGTATAATGAATGCAGACATACAGTAGTTGACATAATGCCTGAGCACTTCACAAGCTGCTGGGTGTTAGTAAGCAGTGCTGATTAGTTCATCTTCTAGATAATTTTAGTTCTTGTGTACAAGGGACAAAATATAGCAGCACCCATGCACTGATATTCAGAAGATAATTAGCTAGATATTATGGTCTTCATGTTATGCATAGGGAAAGCAGCAGTGAGAGAAAGCAAAGAAACTTTGTCAAGGTTACAAAGCTGGCTGGGAGCTGAAAGCAGAAGCCAGATATGATTAAGCCCAGGCCTAGCTCATCAGATCAAACTGTTGTAAATCAGTATTGAGTTATTACATGCTTGAAGAGCACAATTTCATAAATGTAGGATTTCTCCCCATCTGCAAGGTTGGGAACACTTTTTGTTCTGCTGAAGATTTCTGAAAGGTTTTCTGAAGTCCCTCCTCTTCCCCTGAAGTTTTCTTGTAAAGAGCAGAGAACCGAGAACATTTGTTGAGCGCTCTTCTCTGGCACAGGTCTTTTACTCCTTCCCCAGGTGCTGTTTCATTAAATAGAACTTTTTCTTTTGCTCATATTGTCTCTTACTGACTGCATCCTAGTGTCAAACCCATACATTTAATCAAAATAGCTCCCTGCTGCCTCTGACCTCTACCCTGCGCCAAATAGTAAGCAACTCCTACTTCAAGTACCATATCAAATACATGGAGGTAGACAGCACAGAAATCATCTGCTTCATCCAAGGATCCTGACAGGCAACAAGGAGGGAGACAAACAATGTCATGGTTTCCAGCTTCTCCACTCCTTGTGCTCTCTGCAGCTCTGCTGCTTCCTGGACCTCATTTTATATGACAGTGTAGGAAACAGATTATCTCAAATGTCTTTATGCAAAAAGGAGTTGTGACAGTCACAGCAAACAATAGATATCTAGGAAGAAACTAATGCAGGGAAGGGCTGGGACCTCTAGGAGTAACAGCAGGAGCTTAAGAGGCCATAAGTGCACTGCGCAAGTCAAGTTGCTAACTGAACATTAGGTATACAAGGGAAATGCCTTCTTGGGCAGGAAGCTGAATCAATATTAAAAGGGATCAAGTAGGAAATGTATAACTATGCTTTGAATCGCTAATTTAAGAGAGGTGGTTATTATCCTTAGGGCCACATTTCACATCCTTTCTTCCTTCTGAGTAGTTTATTGCTTAATCCAGAATGCCTACTTGCAAAGTATAGCTCTTTGCAAAACGAGCAAGAGTATTGCAAACTGACACAAACTATCTAACTCTGAACCCAGGGATTAGCTTTTATTGTATACATACAAAAGCACCCAGGACAAATAAAACCAAGATCTTTGTTATTACAACTACAGTCTTAATGATAGTCAAGTGGTTTACAGAAGCCTGGCAGTGTGAAGGTTGTATCATCATATTGGGTTGATTACAATGCTCCATACACTATGGTCAGGTTTAGAACACTGAATTTAGTACCATACAGAACATTGGATTTAATGCTGAGTAATGACATTGCACATAAAATTTATAGTGCAATTTACAAGTGAACTTTTATGATATCTTCATTTTAGTCTTCAAAGAAAAAAAATGTTTTATTACCTTTTATTACTTAAGAAATTGACCTATAATAGCATTAAGCCAAGCAAGGTTCAAACTACTGAACAGGTGCAGTCATATCATTTACATCTCCTAGTCAGTGGGCATGATTTAATATATTCATAGACTTTAAAGCAGTATCACGTCATCTAATCTGATTTCCTGTATTTCACAGAGTGGCTTAGGTTGAAAGGGACCTTAAAGACCACCTAGTTCCAAACTGTCTGCCCTTGGCAGGGATGCCAACCACTACATCAGGCTGCCCAGGGCCCCATCCAACCTGGCCTTGAACACTTCCAGGGGTGAGGCATCCACAACTTCTCTGGACATCCTGTTCCAGTGCCTCATTACTGTCTGAGTGAAGAATTTCTTCCTAACTTCTAACCTAAATTTCCTCTCTTTTATCTAAAGCCATTACCTCTTGTCCTATCACTATCTGCCTGTGTGAAAAGTCAGTCTCCCTCCTGCTTGTAAGCTTCCTTCAAGTACTAGAAGGCTGTAATGAGCTCTCCCTGGAACCTTCTCTTCTCCAAGCTAAATAAGCCCAGCTCCCCCAACCTTTCCTCCTAGGAAGGTGCTCCAGCCCTCTGATCATCTTTGTGGCCCTCCTCTGGACACTCTCCAACTGCTGCACATCTTTCTTGTGCTGGGCGCCCCAGGTCTGGGTGCAGTACTCCAGATGGGACCTCACAAGGTTGGAGCAGAAGGGGACAATCACCTACCTCTCCCTGCTGGCCACCCTTCTTTTGATGCAGCCCAGGATATTGTTGAGCCAGCAGCATGCACTTGCAGCCCAGAAGGCCACATCCAGTTTTTTGTCCACCAGGAAAAAAACACCTTCTCCAAATCCCCAAGTCCTTCTCTGCAGGGCTGTTCTCAGAGTTCTCCTCCCAAGGTTGTACACACATCTGAGATTGCCCTGACCCAAGTGGAACACCTTGCAGTTGGCCATGTTGAACCTCATCAGGTTCACATGGGACCACTTTTCAAGCCTGTCCAGGACCCTTTGGATGGTATTCCTTCCTTCTATTGTGTCAACTGCACCACTCAGCTTGGTGTCATCAGCAAACTTGCTGAGAGTGCGCTCCATTCCATTGCCTATGTCATTGATAAAGAAGTTAAGGAGCCCTGAGGGACACCACTCATGACCAGCCTCCACCTGGACAGAGAGCCATTGACCACAACTATCTGGTTTCAACTTTCCAGCCAATACTTTATCCACCAAATAGTCCAGCCTTCAAACTTCTCTCCAACTTAGGGATAATGGCGTGATAGAAAACTTTGTCAAAGGCCTTGCACAAGTCCAGGTAGATGGCATCAGTTGCCTTTCCTTTGTGCACTGATGCACTACCTACATTTGCTGGATGGAACCTCCATGTGATGGAACATACGCTTGCTAGTATTACATCTTAAGCAGCATGAAAGATTTATATATACCAAACAAGGTAATAGTTAAGTCTGACACGAACTTAATCTTCTCTGCAAATCTGTTTGGTGTTTCCTTTTGAGTGATATTTTACCTCTATTTCACATATTACTTGAACAAGTGTATAACTTTATGTAGTTTTGCATCCCTGTACATGTCTGGGTCATCATTACATTTCTACTAAAACCAAGTGGTATACCTACAAAAACATAAGATCTATGTCATCAGAAACACATCCAAACGAAATGTTATCATAATGCCACTTTCTGCACTAAAGATACAAAAATGACTATTTCTTAGAATAAAACTAATCATTTTCTACAGCATGATTATAGATTTGTTATTTACAGCACTTACAACAGAAGTCGTGTGTGAATAATGAATTCCGTGATTCAAACGTGCTGTGCTATTTGCTGCAAAAAGCTGTAATTTTACCCTTTTCTACAGTTGTAAAAATAATCAAGAGAGAGTTTTTCAGTGATATATTTCCTCCATCATCTTCTGTTTTTAATATCATGTTAAGTACAAGGTCTTGCCTTTAATCCTAAGTCATTGTTAAGAATATTAATAGTAGAAAGACAGTTACAACTTTTCTTAAAACTCCATTGATATAATGAGCTCTCAGCTGAAATGTGACATATTTTTATGTTCAGATTTTCAGACAGTACCTGTAATCTAACTGGAAAATTCTTGCACACATTTTTTCTTCACAGACATAACTTCATCATGTATGAAAAGCAGAAAAAGCAATCCTAGCTCAGGAAGTTTCCAAGCTGTGATCGGTTTGAAGCTGGGGAAAATAATGAAATATGATTATATATTTGCCTCAGTCATACATGCTCAAGAATTTACTTTCCTCCCCTGCCCCAGCCACTGTCTGAAACAGGATAGCGGATTGAATAAATGCTCATCTTGACCCAGTACAACCTTTCCATTATATTATTATTCTTTGTCCTTAGCTAAAATATTGACTTCCAACGTTGTAATCTGAATTTTACTCATGAACCTTTCTATATACAACTCTATTTGCCCACTTCAGATGACCCTCTCACCACCAAATCTTGTTTTCATTTTGGTCTGCAAGAGAAACATACTTTATGAAAACAGCTTTTACAAATCATTATTATGTTTTATTTATATTTCTGAAGTTTCTTAAAGGCTACTTATCTGTGCATATGAGGGCCTGACAGGTTTTCATGGTGTGCTACCTGTAGATTACATCTACCAGACTCCCACAGTTGTCAAGAAATCTTTCTCTGGCATGGCTCACTCTTGCTCTCACTGGAATTCATGTCAATCAAGAACAGTAGCTGGCTCAAGACCACAGAGTGAAACACTCTGCTAATGACAGAAAAGTCAAATTACAGTTGCTGTTCTGCCAAGGAAGAAAAGGTCGCAGGCCATAAGAAAGCTTAACTGAGCACTTCCAGAGTCCAGAGAGGGTCTTTTCATTTACTTCTGTTGATGAGAATCTAAGGATGATATTGACCGCAGGCTTTGCCTCCCAGCAGCTCCACACTACTTTGTGCACCTGCTACATGTAAGAAAAGTACCTATGGAAGACATGTATGTATTCAGAAAACCTCTACTTTTGAATCTCTTTCTAAACCCTAAATTTATTGTGGCCATAGTGCTTGGAAATTATTCCTGGCTGACACTAGTTAAATAAAGCCCCTGATTTATTTAAACGGAATGCAAGATTCCAAATCTTCTTTAAGCTCTTTTTTATTATTATTTTATTATTTTTTATTATTATTACACCCTCTGTGCCTGGCCTGTTTTTGTGAATTGTCCATACTGCCCTTCTATCTGAAGTGTTCTTTCATCTCCTCCGGAGAACATCTACGTTAACATTTGCAGTAGAATACTTACTACTTTTTGTTCAGGGTAATTGTGTAGTTCGTGGTTGATACACCTAACATTCTTCCAATCATGCTGGAAAGAATAGAAAAACAGATACTTAATAATATTTTGAACGTGTTGTCCAGAAGTTCAATCCATCTCAGCTTTGGGACCTCTTTCCACCTTCAACTTCTGTTCATCACCTCAGCTTCAAGATTTCAGTCATCTTTTAAGACACACACAGTATTTAAATGACACTTAATGATGTTTGAATGGGCAAAGCACAACTCAGAGTTGGATACACATTAAGTTTGATCTTCTAGTAATATCTAGCTATACCGTTCAGGCTCTTAATAACTGGTCTTGATGTGACTGAATTTATTAGTCTTGCCTTCATGTAGTTAAGATATAGGGTAAAAGCAGATGAAAAGTATTGAAAACAATATTCAGTTTGAAGCCTGGGCTGGTTTTAGGCTCTATCGCTCCGTTAAAATCAATTGACACATCAAGTAGTGAAAAAAGATTCTAGTTAGTTTGCATTAATTACAAGTGTCACATTCTATACCATATTCCCATTGTATGTTTAGTCTTTGACTCTTAAGTCTGCCTGAATTCTGGCTTTGCTCCTTCTCCAGGATGAAAAAAAAAAAGAAAAAAGATGGGAGGAAAGGAAGGAAGGAAGTAGTAAAAAGACATGGCCCTGCACCAACAGCTCCAAAGTCTGATCAAGACTTAGTTCCCGTTTGAATCCATTCTTACAGAAAAGTGCTCACAGATCCATGTCTTTATTAAGTAGTCTTGAATGAAGATAATAAAAACATCCTATATAAAACTACAGTGAATAAATCAAAAGCTAACTTCACTATAAATCACAGCTATCACCTAATGAAAGGTCTAATCTCTTTTATGGGTCATCTGCTTCCAATGCCTTTCAGATATCTCATGTTGATAAGCCTATGAAGCCACTGTAAGTATCGACAGTTTCCATGATGCAAAGCTATAAATACTGAAAACGAAATAAAACTAAAGTATTGTGGCTGCAAGTAAAGAGACAATATCATCCACCTAGGAATTTAATATATTTCATTGTATAGAAGTCATATTAAATGCGCTGAGCAGAATAAATCAGGTACAGGCCTTACATACAACTGCTGTAGTAGGTCAATAGTTATTGTGGGTTTTACCCTTTCAGCAAGGGCTAAAGCACGAATGTCCAGACACATAAAAACAAAGTTGTCATTCTGAGCACTAGGAAGACTAGTATTAAACCCACCATTCTAGTTGTCTATAAGACAGTTGCCATAAGTACCCTAATGCACAATAATATATTTATATGGGCATTTTAACATAAAAGGGCTGCTCCAAAAGTAATGCCTCCTATTTTATTCTGTTGGCCCATGACATCAGAAGAGGATGTTGGTGGGATGGCAGCAGAGATTGAACCTTCCCACCAATTTTGTGTTACATTTTGTTGCCATGCGACAGATGGCCACAGAGGGGCAGTCTGACAAAATGGTACCTGACATGGAAGTGCAGATAAAGCAAAGGTGTGGAATTGAATTCCTCCATGTGGAGGAAATGGCACCCATTGGCATTCATCAATGCTTGATGGACATTGATGGAGACCAAACAGTGGATGTGAGCACGGTGAGGCAGTGGGTGGTGTGTTTCAGCAGTGGTGACAGCAACGTGAATGATAAGCCATATTGCAGACAGCCATGCAGATTTTTACAAGTGCAACATACAGACTCTTGCTCACAGCTGGTCAAAATGCATAGCTAATGGTGGTGGCTATGTTGAAAAAGAGTGTTTTGTATCTGAGAATGTGCTCTATCGAGGAGTGTTGCTGTGCTCTTTATTGTTGTTTTCATGAAAATAAATAGGAAGCATTACTTTTGGCAAGACCTACATAAAAAGAACATAAACTTGATGAACCATTTGTTGAACTGTGTTCAAGAACTAAAAAAGACCACACACATATCAACTGTCCAATTATGAATCAATAGATTTCTTTTAACAGTTTTCCCTGGCAGATATGCATTTAGAGTCCTGTCACTCTTGATTTCATCTTATAGAAAGATGCTCCAGTGCTATAATGTCTCTAACAAATATTATGTCTTTATTAATATCTGGTTTATTGACTCACATCCCTGCTATTATGAATGAAAGGTACCAGAAAGACACTTCAAATTGAATGAAATATGTGTTATGGGAGGAAAAGTGAATAACGAGACATAAAAAGTATATAAACAGATATATTTATGTTCTATTTTCCTCTTCAGAAGACAAAAGTAGTTCAATTTTCCTCTGCATGGTGATGTTTTATAATCAAGTTCATATACATAAACTATTTTTCCATTCACACAGACAAATTCATGCTACGCAAGAAAAGGAAGTGCTCATGATTTTGGGGTCAGACATGTAGAAACTAGAATTTCTAACAGTGACAGTTCTTGCTTCTCAATGTCACATTGAAGTAAACCTAAGAAGAATCAGCGATGACCAGATTTTCTGTAACCACTTTCCTGGCAGGAAACTGATCTGAACAAACCACAGCTAAAATCATACTAAAAAAAAATGAATTCAGTACTATTTAATACAACTGTAAGTGCCAGACATTTAGAACTTACTTTCTTGCAACATCAGCAAGGTAGACAAACATTTAAATGAGGAATAAACACTTTAGATGAAGTGATTCAATAATAATCATACGTTTCACACATTTTGGGAGTGGATCTGCTAGAAGGAATATTTTAGCATAGTTGTTTGCCAACAGATACACGAACAGAGGTAGCAAGCTGTAAGTACACACTGTGGAATGATTATTAACATTATTTTGAATCTATTATTTTTTGCTTTGGAATTATTTTTCCCATTGAAGTAATGGGACTACTTTTGCAATATTATATTAATAAAACAAAACTGTTTGCATGTTCTGGGCATTTCCTTCACATCATGGGGCTTTAATAGCACACAAGGATTCAATTTAGATCAGAGCGCTAATGCAGTCATTTGGAAGTCCATGATTTTGAGATTTAAACAGAGGCACGTATTGTGAAAACAATTGATGATAGATTAAAAAAAAAAAGTGAAAAAAAAAGAGCTTTAGAGGATTAATAAAATTCTTACATAATCACTAAAGGAAATGAGAAACATAGAAGGTAAAAGGAAAAACAGAGGAAGCGTTAGATGAAGGGAATAAAGTAAAAGTCTCAGTCATTTTATTATGTTAAGATAGAGCAAGAAAAACTGCACCAACTGTATAGTGAAGGCACAACAGCATTACAGCATAACATCTGTTGCTAAAGATAAAGAAGACCACTGAAAATCCCTTGTATGTCGGTCGCTCTGAAAGTAATGCCTTCTATTTATTTCTACTGAAAACTACAACAGATACAAAGAGCACAGTAACACTCCTCTATAGAGCACATTCTCAGATACAAAACACTCTTTTTCAACATAGCCACCACCATTAGCTGTGCATTTTGACCAGTCGTGAGCAAGAGTCTGTATGCTGCACTTGTAAAAATCTGCATGGCTGTCCGGAACATGGCTTGTCTTTCATATTGCCATCACCACTGCTGAAACACACCACCCACTGCCTCAGGAGGATTCAATTCCACCCCTTTGCTTCATCCACACTCCCATGTCAGATTCCGTTTGATCAGACTGCCCCTCTGCTCCCATCTGTCGCACAGCAACAACATGGAATAGAATATTGGTGGGAAGGTTCAGCCTCTACTGCCATCCCACCAACATCTGCCTCTGATGTTGTGAGCCAACATAATAAAAATAGGAGGCATTACTTTTGGAGCAGCCCTCATATCTTTGCATCTCTATGTAAATGCTTTGGAGAAGTCAGATAGAGCAGATCAGTTTCAGGATCCCAGTGCAAGCCTCTGAAGTAGTAAATTAACCATCTAGACTAACACCTACCTACAGGTGATCTGAGACCTACCAAAACAACAATACTTCCTCCACTACTGCAGTCTATATAAATTATTATTTCAAAAGGGAAATCTCAAGCTCAGCAGTGTTCATTGGGATGTTTACATGCTGCTGTAGCATTACAAATAGCCATATTAAATGATTTTGTGCAAAATTTTTCTTACTGCTCAGCACAGAAAGCCAAGTGTTGGGCTCTTATAACCTACACTACCCGAAGTTACAATGGTTAAATTTTGCATTCAATAATGGGAAATCATGTTGTTGAAAAAGTTGCTCATGAATACTTGCGGATAAAAATTGCCAGTTCAGATATTAAGCTGCTTAAAAGAGTAATTAGAATAATTTCTCTTTCTTAGACAGTTCCAGAGTTGGGTACCCTGGAGTGCTTGTAAATTATCATCAGCTTCTTGGGACAGACTCCTATATTTCTATTTTAGCAGATAGTGACCAGGTTATTATTATAAACCTCTTAGTTTCACAACACATGCAAGCCTAATTGACTTCTAAAGTAATCACATGTTATAATTTGCCTAAGCTTGAAGGTTCCCATAGCATGAAAATTCCTGGGATAAAATCTCTATTAGATGAAGCAGCAGAGTACTTTTGTTCCAATAATTTAATTATTTTAATAGACACTGACGTACTTTTTCTGTAGTATCTAATTGTTTTCTATACTCTAGTATTTAGAGATGTCTGATTTTTAAGGGGAAAAAATAACTCCGTTTTACTGGAGTAAAAGCATCACAAAATGGAGCAAGCTTCAGTTACTGAGAGAAATTCTGCAATTCCCTAACAAAGAATGTTATGTATGATCATAACAGTTTTTGATTAAGATGATAACATGTCCGCAAGGACAGTAATGAGTATATATAGTACAAGACTAAAGCTCATTTTCAGAGAGAGGAGAAATCCTGCAAAGCACTTGCAGGATATACAATCCAAGTTTTTAAAGGACATGCTCCACACCACTCACTCTAAAGTCAAGATAAATAACTACTGTATACAAACTATTATTTTTTCAGTCTTGATAATTATCTTTTTTGCTCAGTTATGGAAAATAAATTTAGTATATTCATTATTTTCATGTCAGTCTGATGACTTAAGGAGGTAGTTTCTCATACTAAGAACAGCAAATTAAGACATTTGTGATTTATTAATTGGTAAGCCTTAAATCGCAAATATTTCTGAAGTTAATGCATGTAACTGTACTCCATTATTTTGGATGTACCTTGTTAAAGGGCCAAGGTCTTGTCTCTTTCCCATGAGGAAAATATCACTTCATATCATGCACTTGAATTTATAGAAGCAGTAACTCAAGTGAGCCAATGTTTCAATTACAGAGCATCATAAGAGTATCAAAGTACTTTTTTCTTCTCTCAGTTATCGAGGTTTCAGTCTCAATGGATCTCTGACTTGCTCTACATTGCACTTCCTCTCCTCACATTATAAGTTATATTCTTCAAAGTCAAAGTTCTGTGTGAGCAAACTATTTCTAGGTCATAGAAAGAACTGGGATAAAACACATGTGGTATAGGAGAGTTTTACTTGACATAAGTAGTCCAAGTCAGACAAGCCAACAATATCTGGTTGAAATAAAATCTGTTCACTTACATTCCCAGAGCTGATAAGGTGACCCAGACCTAATCAGTCTTCATGTCAGAACCCTCCATCACAAGAAAGAATCATCATCAAAATATACTAGCAGATACCATATGTGACTCCTAACCTTTGCATTCTGCTCTGGGATCATACTCTAAGCGTTGTCATTATCCTCCTCCTTATCTTTAAGTCTCCTTCCATGGAAGGACTCCCTTAAGTCCTTCCCTCCCTCTGTTTGCTAAGTCTTTCAACCTGTTCTGTAAAAATAACACATTAATATCTTATTATTTCATGGCTGTGCTTTTCAAGGTTTAGCTTCTCTTTCCCCCCATCCCGTATGTTGAATGTTTTCAAAAATAATGGGAAAAGAAACCTGATTGGAAGGAAAAAGAGACAACTACTATGGATTTTCAATCTTGTGGCAGCCATGAAGGTACACATAAGTCAGTAGTCATCCTTTTATGTAGGGAATTCACCAGTCCAGCTGAAAATATGGTCTTATATTCACATCTGTTACTTCATCTTCACCCACCCTTTTTTTTTTTTTATCTTAATATGAATTTATCTTTTGTTTCAGATCTATGACTTAATACTATGCAGTATAAAACAAGCGAAAAACAACAGCAAATGTACTGATATCTCCAATATAAATAAATGCACTTCTAGTCAAGCTCTCAGTGCCAGTCACTTGTTTTCTATTTGACAGATCACCCATCCTAAAAGTTATTTCTAAGCTTCTCGTCTTACACATCCTGATCTGCCTTCTATGCACCACTTTGAATGTAATGCATAGAAAGATATGTGCTGTCTGTTCATCTGGAATTCTGAAGGGATCTTGCTCTGTTTTTGATGACAATTTTTCTATTCTTTCAGTTTGTTCATACAGAAATTAAAAATTGTTTTGTCATTTTTCTCTAGAGATTTTTATTTTTAATCTATCTGCAGTTCAGTACACTGCTTTCACTTGGGACAACAAGAAAGATTCCACTGGGTGCTAGTTCTGTACAGCATCATTAATAGAACATCCTTATGGAGACCATTTTGCTAAATAGTAGCACTTACAAGCAAGAGCATCAATTTATGATGGTTGCAACAAGAGAAAGTTAAAGGTACATTTCTTCATCTGTTGAGTACCCCAGTTATATAATCCATTGCAGCTGCTCAGTTGCAGAAAAAATATCTGAAACTTATTTTTTCTTATATAACAAAATAAATAAGTCTTAGTCACCAAATAAAAAGAAATACGTTAAACTGTCTCACCTGAAAGTGTCCCCATTGTGGAATGGGGTACGTAATTAAAATGAGATAGCTAATACTGAGCATCTTCAGCTACTCGTCATTTTAGTGCCATGTAATTGATGTTAAAAAACGTGCCCTGTTCCTCCTAAATTCTTAAAACATCCCAGGAAGACACCTGCATTCTTACTTCAGACATAGACTCATGTTTAGAAAGGTGTGTACATCTTTCCTCTGACCTCTGCCATTTTCCCAGATTTGGACAAAAATACATACGCCTTTGTGCCTCAGCTGTATTTAGTCCTTAATTCCTCATGCTAGCATAAGAAAAGCACTGCTGGTGTCTCAAATAGCCATCGTTTGTTGATCTGAATATGGCAGTGTTTGTGTTCTTGAAGAAAAAGCCGCAGGTTTCCAGTAGTGCAACATGTGTCCAGGAAACAGTACAGCAGGATAGAATGAAGGTCAAACACTATACACAGGAGAGTAAGATATACTGTTGCAGTGCCAATTTCTTCCATTTCATTTTACTTCAATCTGGTTCATACTATGAAATTTTAAAGTTGTGAAGAATTCTTATTTTTAAGCATACTGCTATCCAGTTAGATTAAAAATATTGACTGAGTTTCGCCAAGATTTGGGTTTATTTCAGTCAAAAATTCAGAGGAAAAAAATAAAAATCACTGTTGTAGCTTGAAGCAAAAATGAAAGACATTCAATAAATTTCAGCATAGCAAAACTAAACCAGTTACAAAATGAACTAACACACCTTTATTTTTTTCCCCAGCAAAGACTGCTTAATTTATTTGAACTTGATTTTTTTCTACCAACTGTTAGATCAAGAAAGAAATCATATAATTATCTTGCTATTCTCTGTAGGCTGCATAAATTTATGGTAAACTATGTAAATAATGAATTAAAATGATGGAATAAAGAGTAATTGCATACTATACTTTCTTTCCTTCATTTGAATACTACTGCAATACATCTGTTTCAGATCAAAACATTATACTCATTCTTTTTGTTTCCCCAAAAGCAATGCTTCCTACTTTATTATGTTGGCCCATGGCATCAGAAGAGGATGTTGGTGGGATGGCAGCAGAGATTGAACTTTCCCACCAATATTGTGTTACATTTTGTTCCCATGCAACAGATGGCAGCACTCTGATCAAATGGCATCTGACATGGAAGTGCAGATGAAGCAAAGGTATGGAATTGAATTTCTCCATGTGGAAAAAAAATGGCACCTATTGACATTCATCAACACTTGCTGAACGTTGGTGGAGACCAAACAGTGGATGTGAGCACAGTGAGGCAGTGGGTGGTGTGTTTCAGCAGTGGTGACAGCGACGTGAATGACAAGCCATGCTGCAGACAGCTATGCAGATTTTTACAAGTGCAGCATATAGACTTGCTCACAGCTGGTCAAAATGCATAGCTAATGGTGGTGTCTATGTTGAAAAAGAGTGTTTTGTATCTGAGAATGTGCTCTATCGAGGAGTGTTGCTGTGCTCTTTGTTGTTGTTTTCATGAAAATAAACAGGAGGCATTACTTTTGGAGCAACTATGTGATTAGAGAATTTTGACCATTCTTAAACTTCACAAGTCTAAGCTGCAATTTTATAATTGAACAACCTATTTTCTTTGGCTTTGTACTGTTGTTATTTTGTTGCACTGTTAAGTACTTTTCATGCTCAATTTACCTTTTGTTCCCTTAATTTGACTGTCAAGAATTCTCCACTCATCTGCTGTCACACCATACCACTTGCAGTGGCTCCTCTGTAAACACTTATCTGTCCTATAGGTGTCTGTGCTACTGAGGTTCTGTAAGTAGTTGTGACATTTAGAAGTAAACTAACTCAAAGATTTTACCCAAAATAACCTGTAAAATTGTTGTTGTTAGACATATTTTCATGTGAGTATGCTGAACACATCAAAACCATTCATTTTAGGTACCAGGACTTCTTATGCACATAGAAGTGAAAGGAAAGGCCATGATCAAGCTGCCACATCACTTAATATATTTTCTGAACACAAGCTTAGTCTCAAAATCAGCCACAATTTGACTTCTACCATATGTACTTCATGGCATTTCTATTGGTTCTCAGCAGACAGCATATCATTTAATTTTTCTTCAGTAAGAGGCCTCTTAATACTTCAAAGTTATATAGTAAACCGTATCTTAATACTGATGCAAGTTTCCTGACTTTCCTGCCTTCTCAAATGCTTCTCTTTATTTTTTTTTTTTACTTTTATTTTTTTGGTCTTTCCTCAACCTCTTTCACTTCTTTCTTCATTCACTGTCCTTACTCTGACTTGCTCTCATCTCCAGCTCCTCTTTTCCCACTATTAACTAACTCATACTTGGCAAGATCTTCTGTGTCAAGCCTTTATTTTTAACTCATCTCTCAGTTCAGGATACTTATTTGATAACCGTAGCGTTTTCTCCACTACCAAACTTTCGCCTCATCCTTAACATCATGAGCTTCTGTGGATTGCTCTTCTGCTCTAGTAGTATGTCCCCTGAATATCTTTGTTCAATCGATATCCATAAATCTTAAGATCTACTCTTTTCTATCATGCTCCTGCAGCCTGTCACTCTCACCATCTGCAGTTCAGCACAGTAAAAGAAACATTTTTGATACCAATAGGATTATACTGGAATGTGTAGTATTCTTTTTAAGCACATCATGCTTTTTCTTTTCTGAAAGTAGTTATAGCTTGTTTCCATGGCACAAATAATGTTTCTGATCTCCATTGCAATGGACATTCAATGACTTAATAGATGAGAAATGTAAAAGTTAAAGGGTTCTATGGGATTTAATGCACATTTTGTAATCAAAACCTGCACATTTTCACTGAATTTATGTCAATATAGTATAAACAATATTGCAGGTCCACTTAGGACCTGTGATTATCAGGCAAGTTTCCTGAGAAGTTAGCTTCTCTTCACATACATGATGACTCTTCATCAAATGGAAAAATGAATGGGAGCCTAAGGCAGGAGCTGATTTATCAGCTGGTATATTTGTGACCATTGAACTGATGCACTGCTGCACACAATTAAACCATCCCAATATGTATTTGTCTAACCCATGTCACATTAACTACCATTTTGCCTGAAAATATTTTACTTATTTGACGACGAGTTCTGATACTGTCTGTCACTGCTCCACATTTTTCTTCTCCTTAAATCTAAAATTCTCTCTCCTCCATCCTAAGCTCAAGAAAGAAAAGTTGTTCATTCTCTTCACCCTCTTGGATCTGATAATTGCTGAATGTTTGGCATTTATGTCTTTTTGTCTAATTTAACTTCGCTGTGCCTGGAAGTCCATTCCTGTGAGTAAAGGCAGTTAATGACCTTCACCACCAAATCACTGGGGGATACAGATAGGCCCAGAGCAGGAGATACCATCAGACGATATTTTACCTACACATACAACCCCAATTTCTACTCAGTTTAAATAAGGAGGCTGAACTTAATTAGATGCAATCTGAGCTATAAAGAGTGTGGGGAACCCTAAATCATCATTTCCTCTCATTGTCAGTATTCTAGCTAACCATCCTGATAAAAATGAGACAAAAACATGTTCTATAAGGCAATCTAACCACAAGGTCTTTCAGGTATCATATATTGCTTATATTTTAGTGTAGTAACTCAGGGAAAATTCTGACACCTTAGCTGCCATATGTGCATATATTAGAGTCATAGGAAGGGAAGCGCAAACAAATTTATGTCCTTTTCGTGTTTATTAGACTACTGAATATTTGCCAAAATACAGACAAAAACATACTTTATGGCTTCCACAATTACACTCAAGGTGTTTCAGTGTACAAATCTCACTTTATTAGTATCTCTAACTCACTTTAAGGAAAAGATCATTTTCTCCCCCATTTCCAGAAAACAAGAACTTTACATTGTTAATTTTGTGCAAATGCCATCATATTTAGAGTGTTTCCAATACTCTTAATCTTGTTGAGCAATATTTTCCTTCACCAAGCCCAGCCTATTATTTGCATAGAAAAAAAAAACTACCCAGCAGCAGAAAGGACAGCAGAACTTGGACTCAAATTTAAATAAAAATCCAAAGCTAAAAAAGATAAAAATGTTATCACTTTATCGTAATAGCATTCCTAATGACGATATAACAAAGTGATCTGTATACTTTGCTTATATATCAGTAATTCAATATGTTCAGGATTGTTGCACTTGAGCTGAGATGTAATGAATTGTTGCTGAGAAATTACAGATGTTTTTTTCCAACAAAAGGCCTAGTCTTTAGAAAGCAAAGAGAAGTTGTGCTCTGTAAGACCAGATGTAAAGTTACCACCAGAGGTGAACCAGCATTTTCTCTGTGAGAAGAGTAGCAGTAATAGGATTAATGTAAGAGCTTAAATGAAGCTTAAACTATATGCTTCATTTTTCAAGCTCTAGTTTAAAAGTGTTTATGTAAGGTTGACCTGCCAAGCTAGCTCGGTCTCCTTCCTTAGCTTCACCCCCCCCCATCACTTGCAGAAGAACTAAATGATAGATCTCAATGGTTACTTGCATAACACACCTTAACAAGACTGAAGAATAATTGTTAGTCAGGAAGAGAGTTATAACTGGAAACTGGTACACCTTAATTGAAAAAAATCACTTAGACTTACATTACATAGCACATCCCTTGATAAGGACATAATGAAATCTCATATCACCTGCTGAGCTCTCTGCAATGATCCTCAAGGGCTCTGTAAAACAATATGCATAATTTTCACAGGAGCTGAGATAGCCACATGTGTGAACATAAATATATCATTATAATAAAGCAAACAAAACCAGCTAATCAAACAAAAAAAAGGATAGTCCAGTGTCATCTATGTCAAAACAGAAAATAAGTGACTTTTAAGTTCAGGAAGGTATAACTTGCAAATACCTTATTTCCTGCAAATTGCTATTTTCAAGGTAGGTCATAATCCATATGTGACATTCCATATGTTTAAAACTATCAACAGGTCTAGCATTCTTTCTGACTATACTGCAAAAAGTTTTAAAACCTCCATTTTTTTGCAATTAACTTAAAAAATTAAAACTTTCAGGAAAGGGATGTGCCTTGCCACTCTCAAGAAAGAAAGCTGAGAAATTGTATATTCCTTATACATTTAAGATTTTCATTATTAAAAGCCTAAGAGCTCTTTCATTCACGAGAATATAAAAGCAAAATTCATTCTCTTACATCAAATATTGTCATCACATTCAGAAAATGGAGACAAAAGGAAAAATTTCAGATGAACACAGTAAAGCAGAGAAAAAAGTCACAGAATTAGTTTTGTTGCAGTTAGTACCCTCACATTTTCTTACTTTCAAATACTTAACTTTTGATATCAAAAGAGGATGCAGGACACTAAACTTTTAACCTGGAAATCCATCAAGGACCCATTTTAATTTAAGAGCTTAAAGTTGATAACTTCAGCCACCTTGCCTCAAGAAATCCCGTGTCTAACAAGCCAAAGACTACTATAATGACAGTCACTGAAGAATACTCTTTGCTAGATCTTCTCTGTGTAGGTAATCACTCCAGGAAGAGCTGGCTTAGTTTTCTTAATATGAAGTTACAGCTGGAAATGCAGGTGTCACACCACTCAGATGATGGTAGCAAACATGCTAAGTACCATGATGGCAAGTTTGTCCTAGGTTACATTCCAGTGTTCACAAAGCAATGAGAACAAGCATTATTGTCTCTATACAGACCTTAACTGCCCAGTAATTCCTCCGCAGTCTGGGGAGACCACTTGTCTCTTCTTTCTGGAGCTATGGTAACCAACAGAGAACCAAAGGAGAAACTGTGATATGTTAGTGGGATGGTTTAGAAATCTACAGAGCCCTAATCAACACCAACGCCAGCTTGTTGGTAGTATTCATTTGTAGTGTAATTCTAAAAGCTCTCAATTGATCATTTATGAGTATAGAGAGCATTGGAGGGTGGTCTCAAACTGTGTGTGCATGAGGAGAGGGAGGAGCAGGCGCACTGCACAGGACCTGCCAGCACAATCATTTTAAATGTTCCTCATTAGTTCTGCAAGGATTGTTTGGCTGTTCTTATCCTTTCAGCAGTGCTACACTGACAAGGCGTTCAAGGCCAGGATCCTGTGGAGCTCAGATATGCTGAAGATTGTTCAGGCTTGTATTCTTTACTGATGGCAGTTGTAACAAATTATGAAGTTAACTGATGCTATCATCAGTGAGATTCGTTTTCCTATCATGCTTTCAAGGACCCTACTCATTTTCTGCTGTTGCAGATGATGAAGCTTCATCCGTGCCAGTTAGGCCACCTACAAAACACAGTTAAATTCTAAACAGTTAAATGATAGTGATCGAGTGAGCACTTGAAAGGCTGAAGGCAAGATGGCTCCCTGTTTGAATGCAATGGCTCAAAGCAGTATTTATAACTTTCACTGACTACCTATTAGTTCAGCTAGAAGTGGATGTTTTCACAAAGCATGTATCCTGCACACTGATAGTTTTCTATACTTGCTTGTCCAGCTGGAAGACAGTCTATTTTGCAATAACAGCCCAGCTGCAACAGAAGCATTCAGCGATGGACACCATATGTGCACATATTCCAACAAGATTTATACCTTGCATGTAAATCTTGTTTTGTGCATTAAAATGAAATATACTACATTTGCATAGTACAAGGGTTTAAGGTCACACTTATTTAAAATTTCTGGAATGACGTGAAATATTTGCAAATTATGTTGTGCCTGTATACCTTAATGGGCTTCAGACAAGTTCAGATGTGCTGTTTAGTGAACTACTGTTCATCATCAGATTTCTTGTAAGATGAACTTGCGTAATTTAATATTCTCCCAAAACTTCATGAAAAGCTTTTGATTCAATCACATCCATGAACTTCCTTATATGCTAAAGACAGTCAGCCAACAAAAGCAAAACTTAGACTTTCAACATGTTAAAATATTGTGGAAAAGCAATTGCCAGACAGACCAACATATTGATACCAATAATAGTACTGTCTCATGGTAAGCATAATTTAGGATGAACATTCAAAAAACTTCACATACTAAGAACAGCTGCAGGCAGCTTTAGTGCTAGCAACTTGTGTCTCTAGTCTGGTGACAACAGTGTGTCTTCCCTACTCCCACATTTTCTTTCACATGTATAGCAAGAACGTGGAAGAATCATCTGCCTCTGTATGTATCCTGCAGGCACTGGCAGAGATCCTCACGTGGGCTGGGATCCTTGAACAGCAGCACAGCCACTGCATCCCAACCACCTGCTGCCCAGCAGGTATTTCCAGCAATCTCTGTCCTCCAGGTGATGGGTAAAATACATGGATACTCCTGTGGCTGGCTACTATTCATGTCAAGACCACACACTCATTTTTGGCATAGTGAAAGTCACATCAAAGCCCAATGTGATAGAAATAACATTTGCAGACTAGCATTGTCTGCAAAGGAGACAAGACTTGGCAAGATGACATGGAAGGCCATCCAGCTGCCAGAGGTGCGTGTGAAAAGAGCTGCCAGAGCAGGAGAAATACCATCAACGTGTCTATGTAGTCACACATTGTTGGTGGGATCAAGGAAAAACCACACATCTCTGAGACTGTACTTGAAATACACAAAATTATTTTTTTATGTTGTGTGTGACACAAACCAGGACATGAGCCCAACTGCACAGCTAATTTGATGCTGTTATGTGAAGCATTAACAAAAATAGAAAATACTATTTTTCAAAATCAGGTTTCCCATTTCATTCTTAATAAAAATGTAAGGAAAATGAAAACATAAATTTGTAAAATATTCTTATCAGAGGGAAAAATTAATTTGGATCGATTTCTGTACTGGGGAGAGACAATGCTATAGGGCCATCTACAATGTTGTTTTTGCATCTAAGTTGTTTCATTTCAATGTGTCTTGTTAAACAAGTTGTGGAAGAAGGAAGTTGGCCCCTCGGAGAGATTAAGAACAAGTGACAAAAAAAGAAGATACGACATTTTCTTATTCCATTCATAGGTGACCGCTAGAGAGCATCCAGATCTGCAGAAGCATTTGACACAAGCTATTGTTTTACAAAGTGACCTTTAAGAAGTTTGGATTTCTTTTCTCCCCCTCAAGACAGTGCCTGCAAAAGTTAGTTATTTATCTAGGTACAGCATTTGTTTTTTGAAAGTGATAGATGTGGAGAAGGCTATCTTCATTATTATATCTACATGTTAAAATATATCTCAAAAATATACATAAGCCTGAAGAAATCAAACAGTATTTAATCTGTAGATCTTTTTATAAACATCATAAAAAGTTTCCAGGTGTGAGTTTACATGGAAAACGTTTTACACTGCAATATGGTTTTTTTTTTTTTGGTAAGACCTTATAGAGAAGGGGAGAGAAAGGTAGTTGTCTGCATTATAAATAATACTGTGTATTTACATTATTTAAAGAAATTGCTTTATATCCACTTTTGGACTGCGCTGAAATCAATGCTACAGTCCATTTCATGGGCTGGTGCAGAGCAGTCTGTCATGAATAAGCTACATATAATGCCAAGAATTCACATTCTTCTGTAGGTACCATTAAAAAATTCTTTGTTAGGGAGTTACAGAAGATGATACCCTACATACAGCTCTTGCCAGACATTCCTAAGACTCCCATAGACAGTGAAAATAATGCTAGAAGAATCTCCCTGCCAAAATATTTGGCTAAGAGAAAAGACTGTGGAACCTGACCTGAAGCAGTTATTCGTGGATAATCCTTCTTTCCTGAAGATCTCAAAGTTTGGAGTCATTTCCTGTAAATGGTTGTATAGCTATTTAGCTAGCCACTGAAGAGAAGAGGAAAAACTTTTTGACCTTATAATGTAATGACAAAGTAGAGCTGACCTCCATGGAGAGATTGTTCTTCCAAGCTCCTCTTTCTATGAGTTTTATAGGAGGAAGAGTCAATCTGAACAAAAAGCACTGTATAGAAGTGCATGCGTATTTGATATCAAACACCAAGCATCCTATAATAGTATTCATTAGAAAATCTTCAGAAGGTCTCAGTATCCTCACTTGAACTTACTTAAAAATATTTTGTCAAAATTATTCTGATAAGTATTACTTTTTAAAAAAAAAAGTCTAAAGCTTAAACTTTTTTTGGTAACACTAAATATTTTGTCTGAAGAATATGAAAAAAAAGGTAATTACCACAGAATTACTGTGCTGGTATTCATATACATGCAACTAAACACTTAAGTAAGAACAAGGAATAGGTTAGGTGTTTATCTTGAAATCTACTGTTTATATCCTTTACGAAGTGTTTGCAGTCTAATGGCAGTGAAAGCATTGATCATAAAGCCAAGTTTCTTCATAGATTTAAAAAGTGACAATCAGCTTAAACTTCAAAACTTAAAAGAACTTCTGGGGAAAAATATAATCCCATTCCCACCATTAACAACAGTAAAGCAAAATGACAAAGTAATCCAGTCTCTTAAGAAGCAGGAGAGAAAAGACATTGAAGTCATATTTTTTAAGCAAAAAGGAAGCACGGAAGATTTCAGGCTGACATAGGAAGACACCAGCAGCTCAGAATGCCTTAGTGTAGTGGGAGCAAACCAGAATACTGCACCACAGAATTAGCATTAATAATTGTAACAGGAGACCACGGTAAAAATAAGGATATCTGCACCCGGCATTACTACATTCAGCACATATACAATGAAATTCACAAATTAGCATTCTGATAAAAGTCTCACCCTTCTAAGTGGGACTCATGCCAGAAAGCAGATTCATCACAGCACACTGGCACAGCTCTAAACAATATATAAACAGTATACCTTCATATGAAAGACCTTAATTATAACCCTGCACTAGGATACCACTAGTTTATCATTATTTACTTACAGGGGAAGAAAAGCCTGGTGATATGATCTAATAGGCTGGAACAGAGTTTGATGTGCTGGATATGGCTTTAGTTTTCTTCACACAGAGTGCTGAAGGTAAAGTGATTTACAAAATGAATATCACCTGTTGAATTGCTGCTCCGTTTTTAACAAGAGTGTTAAGTAAGGAGCCTTGCATTAGTATAGGCTAGGTACAGAAACATCTGACTATTTAGGGTATCAAACTCAGTGTTAGAGGCCATGGTTTTGCCCACTGGGTACAGGAAAGAGTTAGGCACCTCAAAGACCTGTAGATCAAGTGGAAAGTACTTCATACTAGTCAATGTAACAGGCTGTGCTATCAATCTCTGCGAACTTCCCTTCCCTGAAACACCAAACCCTGGTTTGGGCCAGCACTACGCTTACATGCTAGCAGCTCCAGCCCCAGATCTTGCCCAGGAGTAAGGAGGAACTGTTTGCAATGACGTGATCAATGTTTATTTTTTCTCTTAATTGGATGCCGGTTCTGATAACTGTGTTTCCCTTATATAAAGAACTATTCATTGGTTGCCTAACTTAAAAAATTAGAGACCAAGTTGTTAGTCTTCTACAGCCAGAAAGAGCTCGATGCTATTAATGTTCTATTATACCATATAGCATGCTCTGCTGTGGGAATTGTCTCTTTTCTTTCCGAGTCTTGCGTTACATTTTTATATATACGTAAGTGTATAAATACAGCCTTAGACATACACTATGTGAATGTGTACGTATGTGTACTATATATATACACACACACATACTTTTTACCAAACATTCAGGTTGTGTAAAAGCAGTTTGTGGAGCACTGTCTAGAACTCCTCATCTCCCATCTGAGCTTGTTTGCTACTAGACTGCAGAACCCTTATTGTCTGTTCTGGAAGGGCTTAGCATGCAGCTACACAGCAAATACTACACACAGTACAGATCTGCGTTAACTCTACAATTTTTCCGTTCAGGCATTTAAGATTGCTTTGTACCTGGCTAACAAAAAAGAAGTTTTCACTTCCTGGTCTCTATAGCTGTATCATCCAGTCAGTTCTGTAAGCACCAGCAGAAATATTCATATTTTACTGTTCTTAATATGTATTAAGAAATTATTTCCAATTGTGACTTAACTCTCCCTCAATACCTTTTTTTCCTGCCAAGAAAAAGAGCTAACAATTTACCAATATATTTTTTGTTTCCAATGCATGTTGCTGTCTTTCTATATAAGAAATATCTGCAAATAGACTGTAGTAGAGATGTTGATGATAATAAACTAGAAAACAAACAGCTTTGGCAGCAAGTAGTAACATATGCAAATATAGAAAAGGACAGCCAGTTCCCAGAATAGTTATCAAATTTTGAAAGAGAGCAACCGGCCTTTCTATTAACTGCAGTTTTCCCTGAAGCTTGTCCTTCCTGAACACATTATTTAATGAAACTCAAACAATACCTGAGGACTTCAGGCATATAACGAACATACAACTAGACTTCAATAAAAATAAAATTAAAACAAAGAAAAGCCACAGCGCTCAAATGTCCGTTAGAGTAAATACACAATTTCAGGCTGTTTTATTTTAAAGCTTTCGCAGAATCACACAATTGTAAGGATTGGAAGGGACATTTGGAGATGAAGTCCAACATCCTGCTAAAGCAGGTTCTCTACAGGAGGTTGCACAGAAAAGCATCTAGGTGGGTTTTGAATATCTCAAAAAGAGGAGATTCCACAACCTCCCTGGGCAGTCTGCACCAGTGTTCTGTCACCCTCACAGGAAAGAAGTTCTTCCTCATGTTTGTATGGAACACATAGAAGTACCACCTTACAGCTATATAGGCAGAAAGGTTTATTCCTCAACAACCTTTCATGTTAGGGTAGGGATACATGTCTCAAAACAAATCTTTGGAGTTAGGTCGAATGAAATCTCCTAGTAGCATTCCTTGCAGGCTCACCTCTGCAGCAGTTTATCACAAATAATGTAATTGAAACCTGTAAAAATATTCTGCAGGCTTTATCTTACACTAATTAAACAGAAATGAAAAATATTATTCTGTGGTGCTTGACAAAAGGTGATTTTTCTAATAGTGATCTTCATGGAGTTATTCTCTGTCTACAAAGGCAATAGACCTCCTTGGCTTGATACTGCCAAGGAAGATATCCTGTTCATTCTCAATTAAGAGCAACAGATTGCTTTTTTTTGCTAATCCTGATCCAAACTATTAGATTTGATTAATAATGCATTTTAGCAAGTTTATAACAGTCTAGTTAGGAAAGAATTTACCTATGAAAATAAATGGTTATTTGCAGTCCTCTTCTGAAGAATGAGAATGTGAAAAATGACAACTTCTAACACTTCACAAACAGCCAGTCTCACATCATCTGATTTCATGTCAAATAAAAGGTGATATCTTTTACTCTTATTTGTCCTACAGGATTGGCGCAGATGGAATAATTTGCGTGCTGTTTCTGTACCCAACTGAAAGAACAGTCACTAAGCGCTAATCAATTACGCTTTGCAAATGCATTGTGAAGAGGGTTTAAATTAATTTACAGAACTCCATTTCCAGTGATCAAGTGGATACTAGGAAGATATAATTATAATTGTACCACAACTGTTTACAGAGCTGGCAGTTAGTTTGCAAGCTGAACAATTTCTAAATTAACTGTGCCCATTTAATAGAAATGGACGTAACTGACTAAAATAACCATTAGCTAATAGTTAATTAAGTCAATAGTCAGATGCATCTAGAATTGATATCTTTCTTTCAAATAACTAATGACAAGGATACTTGAAATATGTCTGTTTTCAAAACTTCCCGTTATCAGCATTGTCAACACTTAGGTACTGAATGAAACAGTCTTAAAATGTAATTCTTCTATAGTCATTGATCCCGAAAGCTACAACATAGTCCCAATTCTAATACGAATTAAAAGTTTTAGAGTAAAATAGAGGAACAGCCAATAATGCACAGCCAACTATACCCCATTTGGTTTGGGGTTTGCTAGTAAACCACAAAAATTTTGAATCAGACATGCAGCAGACAGAAGAGTCAAGAAGCCAGAGTTAAATTTGGTAAAATCTCATGAAGCCTCCTCTTAATCAAGAGAATGAAACAGTTTACTTACTTTCTTTTTTTCCTTTTCTCTTTTTTTTTAAAAAAAAGAAAAAAGAAAAAAAGAAAAAGATATGCTGAAGCTAGTTGATCAGAAAGATATTTTAAACATAAGTAACATCACTATACAGAGTTTTTTTCCCCTCTAGGATAGGCCAACAAAACGTTATGCTGCAGGTACATTCTTAGGGTTTACCTGTCTTGGCACTGATTTTATAATCAGTGATAATTGCAATTTTGCAAGTGCTCCATCTGTGGACATACACAGATCTGCACAGGCTTTAATCTTGGCACAGATTTTGCTACTAAATTTCTTGCTAAAACCAGACAAACTTTCATATGCTACCTTCCTCCCAGCCACATTTAACTGTGATCATTGACCTGATTTAAGGAAGCAGAGGCTGCACAAGCATTTCATACAAAATTGTGCCTTCAGTCAATAAATTGAGCATATTGGAAACCACAGGTGTGATAATCCGGATAGCTACATTTTCCATTCATGTCCTTACCCTCAGGTGCATTCACACTGTGTAGTCATAACCTTCCAGATTTTGTCTCTAACACACAGTCCTCCAAACTCAGCAGATCAGTGACACATGCTTTCTTACAGCAGGTCTCATGTGTTCGTGCTTAAGTGCCAAAAGTACTTCAAATCTACAGGAGAGAAAGAGGCAGGGTTCAGAGGCAGCTCTAGCTGCCAGTGAGACAAGTTGTACTGCAGCAGCATCCAAGAAACCCCAAAGACCACTTATGATACTGAACACAAAACAGAAGGAGACTGCTGCCTGCAAGCACTCTGAATGGAATCACAATCACTAAGAACAGTAGCTTGAGGAAAACTACTAATTGCCAAACTGAGATGCCACCTTACATTTTGCTTTCCTCATGGGTAACATACATGTTAAATGCATTCACATGATACTCAGACCTAACAGCTGCATACCATAAGTTCATCCATATAACCTGACAGAAGCTAGCTTGAACAATAAGGCAATATTCAGCCATGTTGCACAGAGCTCAGGATGAGATAAAAACTTACCAAGGAAACATCTTACTGTCATTAACCTACTTCTGGGACCTGAGATAACCAAGTGATAGTTACAGAAGTACACCTACTTGGCCTGTAATATTAGCTTAGCTCTGAAGTACTGCTGGCTTTTATGTGTAGAAAGCGAGGAATGTGGTACCTGACCACAATGCTCTGTCTGCACATAGCATCCAGTTACGTTTCTTCAGAGAAATTACAAGATGCAGCCATTGCTGGTTTAAATTAAGGCAGAGAGTGGTTGTAAAAGTTGAGAGAGAAAGATAGTAGGGTAATATTAGAAATTATAGCCCTGCGTACTACTTCTATACCTAGATTATAATCTTTCTACAATGTTGACTTAATTATTTTGTTGCTCTGGTTTGCAGTACTAGAGTCAGCCCTAAACTTTTGCTTTAAGAACACTGTCTCTGTTAGCCCAGTACTAGGTTCAGACTATAAACAGAAACTTAGAGGTAAAGGATTTATTTGTTAGTTGGAAAAATCAAGGTTTCCCAACAATCCAGGGCGCAGTGAGCAAGAGGGAGTTGTGTTAGTGTTTCATTGTATCCCATGTCCTGCTAGTGATGGAGTTGCCCACAAAGGAAAGTTACAGCACCTTCAAGCTGAGGTACCCTAAAGACTGTTGTGATCCCAAAAGAGTTTAGGGCTGCAAGGGCATGAAAGTACTTGTAACGTTAATGTCTACTTCACCCTCTACTCTCTAAAGTTTTATCATGCTGTTCACTAAAAGGAGGGCAAACTTCTGTTCTAAGAGCTGTGTTTTTGTTGTCGTTTTGTTTTATTTTTTTTCTTTAGTGACTGGAATAAAACGGAAGTTGTGTAATACAAATAGGCTAGAACAGCGTTTCCTACTTCTCTAGAAGCCCAAAATTCACATGGCTCTGAGCAGCAGAGGTACAAAAGCACATATCAACATTAAGCACTGGGTATAACCTGGCAATCAAAGATGACTTGAAAAAGCTTTCTACATCTGCCAATATAGGATGTCTCTTTTTGGATGATCACAAAGAAAAGCTTTTAGATATTATAGTAACACCTGCAGTAAGAAGTTATCCTCAGAGTATGACTCACCTTCACAGTTCTATTTTTTCACAACTAGCATCCACTTCCCCAGCACAGGGCTTTGAGAAAGGTACATGCAGCTGAGCAGGACTAACTTCACTACACTGTCTGCAGGCAGCAGAGGGCAGTGGAAGGTGTTTTCTTCTTAGAAACTTCATTTGTAAGTATAATGCTGCTTCTATCCTCCACGTTTAAAAACATTTTGTGATGCTTTGTCCTGATTTTCCCGTGTTTTTATAACAAAATGAATAGAAAAGCTTCATATTTTTAATGTTGACTTATGTCTCCAAGTTTTTGGAGGGTATAACTCCCCCACATGTACACACACACACACCATTTTAAAGTCTGCATCATAATCATGATATTCTGGTTAATAAACCTGCTTAAGTATTTGTTTCACCATGTACCAAATAACCTCATTTTAAAATGTACAAATAATTAACTGTAAAACAATTCAAGGCTCCTCAGCTACCTATGGCAAGCAGTTTCCCCAGTCTGATACTGTCAAAACATTTTGACACACAGCAGCAGAGAATACTAGTTTAGACAGTTCAGGGGTCATCATCAGCACAGGCACTGCTTGATTTAGACCTGCATGAGCTGAAGTCTCATCCCAGCTCTAACGGTGGCTAACAACCAATATAGAACAGTTTGTCATACTAGGAAATACAAGAGCATTATTTCACGGTATTTGGCCAAATTAGCCAGCTGCTTTCAGTAACATTAGTTTTAAAGAGCAGAAATTAAACACTAGAAAAGAGTATTGCCTAATCCACAGTTCTTTTCTCTGTTGCATGACAATAGCATGTAACGACCTGGAAACAACTAAAACGCACATCAGTTTCTCAGACTTAGTCACCTTACTGTAAGGTAGCTCTTCTCTATCTTAAAAGCAAGCATCTGCTTTTTGAAAAGCCTTCAGCATGTCTGAAGACCGTAAATTTGATTTTACTGATAAACTGCAAAGGAGCCAAAGGAAGGAAAAAAGACAGGAAGGGAAAACAGATGTACCTCACTCGGAAATAAACCTACCACCAGCAACTTCTTAGTGCTGCTTTTACATCTTCAGTCTCTTTTCAAACCTCTATCTTGTTTCCAATTCCCAAGTCTAAAGATTTATGAAAAAGTTTCTGCTCAGGCACTTGACATACAAATTCTTGTGTTAATATTAGTCCTTTCTGCAAACATCTTGTAAATCAAATGTGAACACAATGGCATGAACGAAACTTAAACAACAACAACAAAAAAAACAGCCTCACACAAGTGTTGTGACCAAAGCCAGATAGCATATCCTATTCAACATCATTTATAGCTTGCATAAATAAAGCAATCACAATTAAGAGAGAAAAACTATACTATCAATTGCCTTCTCCTTTTACTAATCATTCCTGATGACAGGTAAGCATCCAGTAGCTTTCATTCAGGCCCACATGGTGCTAGGGTCTCTACAGTATGGATCACAGAATGCCCTTTAATTGTTGTATCGTTACCTGCTTGCTATGAACTTCAAATGCAACAACAAGCTCTATCATGCTTTTGTTTTTTCTCTAGCATTTTTCTTGACGTCAAGACAGTAATTTTAACTGTATCATGTTAAATTTCAGGTGTTATTGGAATTAAATGAAGATCATCTTATGGAAACTCTTTACTTGGGGCGAAGGGCAGCAGAGACAAATACTTTTTCATTTATAATTACGCTAAACTCTTGATACCTTAATTTCTGAGTCATAAAACAACATCAAAAGCTTGCCTGCTTATTTTCCTGAAGTTTTTTTTTTTTTTTAAAGTTTATTTACATGTATTTAAAATTGACATTTATGTTGGAACAAGACAACAGCTTACAAAAAAACTCTATGAAGATATTAGCTACTGACAAGTAAATATAGGCTACGAAGTCTAATCTTTAGAGGAGATACCTTAGTTGGGACTACTGTTATCTCCTCTACAGCACTGTAAAAAGCCAAAATTAACTCAGCCTAACCTTTTCAAGTTAAGCAGGTAGAGACAAACATCTAAAAGCTACCTCAATCCTGACAAGTGTCGATGTTCCCACTCAATATGACAATTTACTTAGGCATATACACAAATATCTATGACCCGATTCCTCAGCATCTAGTTTTGAGATCCTTGAAGGGCTTTTCATCAGGAGAAAAAAAATGCTTTGGCATCTGAGAAGTTGAAATTAGTGAAATGCAGTCCGTAGTTTTAAGGCAGCTTGTAGTTACCAGGAACAGGGGAAAAAATAAAAAATGGAAAAGCAAACTATCCATCCCATTCTCCATCCCTATTCCACTGCTGAGCCTCTTGTGGTCCCTTTTAACAGTTTTTAATAGTGCAAACAGAACTTAGCTTTACCAAAACCTGAACCTACTTCTTTTATAGCAAGCCTCCATGCAGCTTCCAGAGCAGCTCCAGCCAAAAAACTTCACTAACTGAGGATTTTAAAGGTCATCGCACTCCATGAGTTTGCTCCATTCTGAAGCAATTGTAGGCACTCACCTGAAAGAAGATTCAGAATTACAGCTCCAGAGTTGAGATGCAACCCTGTGAAAGAGCTTGGATAGATCCCAGTCTGCACTTATTTACCAAAGCTTGCTATTTCCTGTGCCCATAAATATTAAAGACATTGTTTTACTAAAATTTGGGCTTTGGTATCTACAACGCTATGGCTCATGCAGCCATATTGCATTTTAATGGAGGTGGTGAAGGTCAGTGGGTCTGAATTCAAAGTTATAATGAATTCCAGCTGCTGACAAGTTTATTTAAAGTCAAATGTTGCAAAGTGCAAACCTATGACACTGAATTTGTTCATTACATTAGTAAAATGTAAAGACTTACTTCAACTTATTTCTTTCTTTTGCCTTAACTATTCTTCACATACTACTAGGTAGAAGGTAACCATTTAAATTTAAAAAAGGGGGAGGGGAGAACATACAGTTTTATGGGTCATTTAGACTGTTGAAAGCTGCAGGAAAGAGCACTTCAACTTTTTCTCACTATGCTTAGCAACCTTTTGCCCAAAATATTCTCTGAGAATTAGCTACATTCCATGTTTATCAAGTTTCCATAACCATTCACAATAGCACATAATATTTCTAAGAGAAAGAAAAATGGCAGTTTCATAAAAGTTTTTTCCACTCTCTAGCTTTAAGTTAAAAGCTTTTTTTTTTCCTTAACTAGGTCCTGTCACATTTCAGGTGTCACATTTTCTCCATTTCTAAGCATCTGTAGGGTCTTCGCATGTCTGAGTAGGCATAAGTTTCTCTCAACACATCATCTTCATATTTTAGATAAGGATGAAAGGTATAAGAGAGCATATTTATATTTCCAGAATGTTTTAGTCCTCAATTTTCATGCTAGCAGTATTTAACTCTTAGGAGACTTTGCTTCATAGGAACCTAGCTTTCTTTCCCTGAGAGTAAGGGATAATCTAATGCACAGTCTCTGCAAAATCATCCTACTTATTCTAGGAACAGCAGCAAAATTTAAGAGTTTAAATATGGCAACACATAAGTTCAACTCTAAAAGCTCTGGAGGGTTTCACTGAGCAGTTACACGGCTCTTGCTGGGAGACTTGTGCCTTTCAGGTTATGAATTACCTGCCGTGGCTAAGCTGCATGGCTCTGAAAGGCTTTGTGTTATGGATTATGACAAGTCCAGGATATGACCTGTAGACAGCAATATGAGAATTCACTAGGGTCAAGCTTCTGGGTGTGTTTTGTTTTTTCATTTTTCGTACTCCCTAACTCTTTCTGCTTCATCGGGAAAATAGCATAAATAAAACCAATCAGGTCCAATGTTATATCGTGTACTGGAAAGCATCTGTACAGAGACAGTTAATTACAATACATTAGCATAATCATTTAAAATAGACTTTCATACCCTTGCCATAAAAATCTTAAAATATCAGGATTGTCACAAGTTACTTTGTGAGTAACAGACCTGTTTGACACTGGCTTTTTCTTATGTTCTTGACTCGCCTTATCTTTACCCTTGAATGGTGTCTGCTTATGAAGGTAAGCCAACAGCTATAGCTATACCTTTGGCAATGAACAAGACCTAGATTTAGATGCCAAGTATATGAATAAATTGCATTTTATTCCACCTCTCTAACACCCTCACGAACAGACTCAGGGTCCACAGATGATCTTTTTTTGATGAGATACTTGGCAAAGTCATTGGCAAAAATTCATTGTTGACAGTAGAGCAGTACTGAAAGTGAGAAGAGCTACAGAACACTCAGCAAGTTCGGTTTCATACCACTTTTGTGTAACCTCTCTGCCTGACAAAATGGCTCAAAATGCAACAAAGCACAACAATGTTCACAGACTTTTATTAGGGAAAGAAAGGAGTTTCATGGTAAATCTCTTTTATATGCTGTACCTGCTTCCAGTACAGATTTTTCTCTGTCTTCAACAGACTTAAGTTGACAGGAAGACATTCCAGCTACTTCATTCAGTTTTGTACAATTTACCCAGTGCTGGCTGGCCCATTCCTTTTCTAGAATGTAAGTCTATCTCAGCATGCAGAAAGATGCCACTGTATGCAGTAGATTTATCTGTATTGTTGTCTCCAAAACCTACAAGAAAGAGGCTGAAGTGGAAATGCCAAAGAATGAAGTTACCAGGATTGCCTTTTTCCTCTCATTTTTGGAATTAGCCCAGCTGACTGGATCTCTACATTGCAAAGGCATGTGCAGAATGGAAGAGAAACAATCTTTGTATGTGAAAGGGATTTTGTAGTAGCTGAAATAACAGCTCATTTTTCAAAGACTGACAAGTAATTTGGTAGGAGACATTTTAAACAGAAGGCATTTTAAAGTAGCTGCTATCATTTAAGTGCTTGTTCAGTTGTTGGGAGTAGCCAATACAGAGAAGTAATAGGGTCTGCACTTATGTGATGCAGCTGATACACACATCCACAAACCCATAGAGAACTATGGCAGCAGTGCATCCACAGATTGACTGTAAGCAACTGTGACTAATGCAGTCATAGAGTGCCAGAGCTGCATTTACTAGTCCAAGTAGATTCTCAAAGAATTTTTCATATTCACACTGCAGTGATGAAGGTAAACAGTGTTCCTCTTGTTTTACAAACTTAATATGTGACCTGTGTGTGCTAATGGAGTCCATGCATGCATGCACATATCCATTAAAACAGAAGTTTGCAGCAGAGCTGGCATGAATTTTTTTTGCATACAGTGTTATCAAGTAAGTTTTAAGCATTATAAAAACTCTAGAAGAATGGATTTGTACCCAAATATTTGCATCAGAACCTTGGTGAGAGTGGGAAGTTATAAATAAAGCTCATTTTTCATTTCAACTATCATCCCATTGAGTCACTTCGGCAAGGAGTAACTATTTAGTAGCTGTTTATTTACACATGAGCACTTCATACTGAAATGTATTATTAACAAAGGAGGAGACAAAGCTACAGGTAGTCTCTAATAAAGTAGCAGTTGCTAAGTAAGAGGAGGCAAGTCAGTCTACCATGAGATTAAGTCTGTAACATCATGACTCAAAAAGCCAATAAAACACCTGCTTCTTCTACCTAAATAGGATAGCTCTGCTTGACAGAAGCAGGTTCTGTATGACCCAGATTTCCACATAGAGTTCCACATTAAAAGAAATAAAAGAGAGACGATGAAAATGAAGCTTCTTCTAATTTTTATATTTTATGAACAAAACTATATTAAAATAATTTTTTGTATAATTTTATTTCTGTAACAAGTTCAAAGGAGGATTTGTTCCTTGTGTCTCAGATCAATCATTAGAAGTCACCATTTACAGAGTATTTTCATTACTCCACTGTAAAAGAGCTGTTTGTTGTTTCTTTACTGGGATTATGTGAGGTTGGAAGTAGTCCTTCACAAGGAGTCCTTTCCAGATCCGTGGGCAAAACAGAAAGATTTCTCAAAGAAGCACTGATTTGGCCTGTAGCTTGGCTGCATGGATCATAAAAAGAAGTGGCACTGCCATTACATTTCCCTAGGAAGACAAATGGACTAAGCCTTCCTAGGCAAACACTAAGGGGTAAAGATTTTCACATCCCACAGATCATAAGGTACGTGGTGCAGGAATCATTTTATCTTAAACACCACACATACTTCCCAACAGAACATAAGTATCACTCTGCTATCTCCCAACAGCCACTTAATGGTGAAAATCACAGGTCTAGATATCAACAAGCTGAAGCCTGACCTTACTTATTTACAAACAGATATTGTTACAAGACATAGGGTCAAAACACACAGTCTTTGTTTTTTGTGAAGCCCCCATCAATTTCTAAGATGGTTTCACCTGCTCAGAAAAGATCAGGCCCTCTATTTGCCCACAGAGATGTACAGGATAGGAGTCAGCTTTGTCATGATCAGAAACAAAAAAAATACCTTCAGGATTAACAAGATATACAAGAGAAATTCTTAAAAACAGTTCAACTGCAGATATTATTTGCTGAGGAACCACCGGGATAAAAGAAAAGATGGATGAAGGTGGGGAAGACCAGAGCACAAGGACAGATCATAACAATTCAACTTGAATTCTCTTCAACCAACATAAAGATTTCTCTGTTCTCATACTGCCAACTTTCAGTTCAGATGTACTTCTCAACATTCAGTGCCCGATCCAAAGAAGCTGTAAACTCTTTTTCCAATTTATTTATGGGTTAAAAAGGTCTCACAAATGCATCAGTTGTACTTCATCGAGATCTGCTTCATGGGTGCAGTGTTGAAGACGTAGCAATACTTACCTGTCTAAGGAATCTGACCTAGTTTTCTTTCTTGCTTTTCAGAGGTTTCTATTTCATCCATACAGTTTTATCCATTGAAGATGCTCATAACCTCAGGTCAGCTGCTCACTCCCTTCACGGTCCACTGTATTCGTCTTGGGCAAGGTTCTCCACCTACCTTCCCAGCACAATAACTCTTTCATATATCTGCTAAAGTATTCATAGCTACTAGACTGAAGTTAAATTTCATGTATCATTAATAACCTCAAAAGATTCTGCTACGTTTTATGTGTGTTGTAGACCCTTACGTACCTTTATTAATAAAAGCACTACAAGCCTAACCAACATGATGTATTTTAAAAAACAGCAAAATTCAGGCACTCCTAATAGCTATATTTACTAACACCTAAATACTAATGTAGATAATGGGACACTGAGGGAGGTGGATAGAGGATGCCACAGAAAATGTATACTAAATTAAGGTATCTTACATTTACTAAGCATTTTGTTCGTTCTTTACCTGCTGTAGGGAGCCTGCTTTGGTAGGGAGGTTGGACTGGATTATCTCTAGAGGTCCCTTTCAACCTCTGCAATTCTGTGATTCTTTTTATTTGTACTATTATTGTAGAAAGTAATGTTTACAGTGAATTACGGTTAACTAGAAGTACAGCTTCAATACATACAGGCATGAATGAAGTTTAATCTCATAGGTAAACAGCAGTTCTCAAACTCACACTATTGACAGCTTAGAAAATTATCATTCAAACTCTTCCTTGTCATTAGTCTTTCCAGTGTGTGAGTCTCTTCGTATCAGCCATAAACTGCATTGGTGCACTCTGAGTCTCACTGAAAAGATACAGAATGAAGTAATATCAAAAAGGAAATGTAAAAGATGAAAAAATAAATCAAGTTGCTGTGACTAAAACAAAATCTATAAAGCAGCAAATGAACTACAATAATAAATCATCTATCACTGATACTTGTGAAGTATGCATATTTGTTGGAGGGGAATAAACTTTGTTACCAAGGACAAGCATCTGTGATGGCTTCCATAAGACTACAGAGGAGCTCTACCTGAAGGGCTTCCCGGAAGAGCTGCATGGAGCACCTTGGGGAAATGCTGACAGTGAGAGCTTCAGTGAAATCAAGACAGAATAGCATGCAAGACTAAACCAACACATGGCAGTCATCAGCAAAAGCCCAGCCAGCTCCCAGCAAGGAAAACATGCCTTATCCACAGGTTATAGAATAAACACAGATGCAGCAAAATGAGTCACCAGAGGAAAACAAAAATTTAAATTGGAGGCAAATGAAGCTTTTTGCACATGCATGACAAGAAACCCATTGAGCAAAACTAATTTTATGTCTGTGCTGGAGTAGCTGTCTTGCATGTTAAAAACAAGAAGACTGCAAAGGGAAAACTACTTCAGATCCTAGGAAAAAAAAAAATCAAAATCCCTATCCAAACCAAAAAGAATGTATATTCCAGAACTTATTTTCTAAAAAAAAAAAAAAAAAANNNAAATTATTTTACAAAAAAAAAAAAAAAAAAAAAAAACCTCACAAAAATTGGAAATGGAAAGAATAAAAAATAATTCAACATTATCAAAAGCAATGTGAGAGAGAAAATTAGAGTGCACCCACGCTAAAAAAAAGACAACACTGACATCTCTTTTACTCATTTCTAACAATGTTTTCCTTCTTGGAGGCTTATGTTAATACATTTTACTGCAGGCAAATGTTAATACATTTGCTGCGGGCTAAGAACATACTGTGACCATACAACGGACCTTAGCTAATAGACAGTAGCTTACTAACCTGCAATAATTAGACTGTGGGTCTAGTGCTTGTATTGTGACCTTTCACAATAATAAGTCTTACTTTGGTTCAAATGACAAAGTATGACAAATGTGACCTCAGTACTGAAAATAAATGGTTTCTGAAACACATAAGTACAAAACGATCATACAACATGTTAAAAAGCACACATGCACACGCACACACACAAAAACAGCAAAACACCCACATCATAATGACTACGTACGTATTCTTTCGTGAATAGCAGAATTTGTCAAGGAATAAGACCATTATATCAGTTGGTGTTCTGTAAACGCAGAGTGAGAAGCCAGGCTAGATTCCAGCAATTTTAGTTCAAATATTAATCAGGCATCTTCTGAAATGTTTGTTAAAGAAAACAAATATTTTCATAAGGGCTCAAATAAGGGTTGTTTCAGAAGAACTCAGTGTATGATGTGAGTACTTAAAGCACAGTGGATCCTTACCCTGTGTACTCTATCAAGGGAAGTGAAAAATGCTTCCAAAAACCTGCAAACAGTTACAATATAAAGTAAAAAGGATTTATAAATTCTTCAGAAATAAAGGAAATAACATTTATTTTCTAGAGCTTCTTTTTACACTATTATATTTTAACATCAACTTCTCTCCCATAATAGCCTTTCTAGCAAAAAAAAAAATCACAGCATGAGAGCCAACAATTTTCTACAAGTCAACTCTCCAAAAATAGCTGCTATCTGGGAGAAAAACAAGTATTTCAAAGTCAGGAGTCACAAATGGATTGCGCTGCATTACTGTATAACTTTAAGAAGTTGCTTACTTTTTTAGTGGACAGTATACTACCTATATATGCTGATTCTTGCCTATATAACAGTAGAAGAAACTGAGTATTTTGAAACTAAGTATTTTGAAAAAGTCTTCTGCTATTTACAGATAAAGAAGCAGACACAATCACGAATGAGGCTCTTATCTCCAATACATCAGTTATTTGAAGTGATGTAGAATCACAACCAGTGAATGAATATTAAAGAGAGCATCTACTTAGTTGAGTCTTACAGTGAAGTGTCTTTTTATATTGTAGTGAGTAGTGCCTGTGTTGTAGTTTTGATTTTGGGCATGGACCCATAGAAATTGCCATGCATTCTGTCACAAGATAGTTCTGGATTTTGGAGCCTTTCTGTTTTGTTTATTTGTATTCTAAATTGTGTTTGTTTCTTTCTTAAAAAAAAAAAAAAAAAAAAAAAAAAGCAAAAAAAACTTGCAGACTTTTTTGGAGATAAACTTTAAAAAAAAAAAAAAAAAAAAAAAAAAAAAAAAAAAAAAAGACAAGAACAGTAAACAGCTAGTTGCTAAGCAATACACTTTTCATAGTCCAGATGGAGTCCCATCCTACATGGGAGTCTTACTGTTTCCCTTTAAATACTGTATAATAACATCAGTTGAAAACGTATTCTCCAAATGGCATCCTGTGAGCCAGCAAAGTGGAGTGCTTGATTCAGCCTCACTGAAGCCATGAGCGCTGCCTGAGGAAAGCCCGTCTGTCAAGCCTCTCCTATGCCGAAGCCATTCAGCAGTTGTCCCATTAGCATCTTAGTGCATTTACTGTGATAGACATCTGCATTTGTAATTGTTTCACCTTTTTTGTGGTTATGTTTGTATTTTTTGGCTCTCTGGCAGGTGTGAAGACATAAAGATGAGGTTCCACTTGTTCATGCCTAAGCATGACTCCAGACTCTGTTCTGGAATAGTCTTTCTTGCTAACTTACTTTCACTCAGGACAGAACAGAACAACAACAACAAAAATCTAAACACATAGACAAGCAAACTAAACAAGTAGAGAAGAAAAGGAGGAAAGCAGGAATGGAGTAACAAGGATTCATCACAATTCAGACTTGTGCAGTGCTGGTGGGACCAGAGGTAACCGTATGACCCACAGGTTCAGCAAGTTCCACCAACTTGCTTCCAGTGGAGAATGCCTCAAAATTAGTTATCACAGCACAAGCAGGACAGAGTAAGCTGTGCAAATATACTTACACGGACATACAAGAAACCCCCCATCCGATCACCTTTGCTAGTTCAATTTTCTGAACTATCAAACAGCATAGTCAAGTTTCCAACTATTTGTACCAATAAACAAGTTAAGCTAACACCCAAATATTTATTTACTGTCAAGTTTCAAGTTACATGAATATCACTCATACAAAAATAATTATAAGACTTAAACATCAGTGTGCTACTGCTGTGAGATGATGTGTGACAGCTGGCAATATGTATTTTCTGGGTATTAAATATTACTGAATACTGTTAAAGAACAAACATTCTGGTCTTGTAGGGCCCAATTCTGGAAAATGAGAAGCTCTGGCTCCCACCCTCATTGCTGGAAGCTAAAAGAATTCATCTCAGGGGAATGCTTTGGAATTTCTTCAAATTAGATTTTTTTTATTGTTATTATTACATTCTGGAGCTGTAATAAGCCCAGCTGTTTACTTATGTGCTAGCTATGTTTAAAAAGACATTAGAGGTTAAAATCTAATTTTCTGATTTCAATAGTATGTGCAAATAGCCTTGCTGCTGCCAAAAAGTCATCATGTGCTATAAAAATCTCAAATCTTCATCTCTGTTTTCACATCACACATGCATATCAGAGTAGATAAATGTGCTAACATCAGGCAGCAGCAATGAGCTTTTTGAAATGCCTGGTCAAAAATGGGTACAGTAGCTGAATGCCTATTGTGGCCAAAATATGATAAACAATTGAAAATATTATGTGATATTTTGCTTTGTTTCAAGTGCTTTCCTGAGTGATACTGTACTGTACCAAGAGCAAAGCAGGAGGGATTCACCACTTTTAGAACACCTCCTTCTACTGATGCTCATTCACAACAGGCATTGCCACCACATATGGCTTCCATAGCTAGATGTAGAATGGTTCTGCATTGTATCACAGTAAAGTCATCAGAATAACACTTTTTTCAGAAAGAATGTATGTTGTGCTGCACACACACACACATGCAAAAAAAAAAAAAAAAAAAAAAAATGTTTCTTAATTTCCCTTTTTCTCTTTTG